>CP136054.1:467175843-467470626 GCA_032464435.1 Aegilops umbellulata | reverse complement strand
AGCCAGTTCTTTGTCGTCTGCTTTTTGGTAGCTGATGGCAAAGAGCTGGCAGATGGCAAAGTAGCTTATTCCAGTAGTGTATCACACTGCGAAGTTAGAGCAAGCACCTGTGATGGTGGTGTAGGGGAAGTGCGGTCTTCAGATACAGAGCTACGTTCAATATCTTCATTTAGGCTTTCTGTTTCTTGAGAATCATGTGGAGAGGATGAAATTGCATTCTTTATAAGAGTATTGCGTCTCATATTAACCAATGCGCGTGACTGTCTCATCATAAGCGATAGACGCAGGATACACAAGAACAGTAGTTTGATGTAAGAACATGGTGTGATAGGCAGATGTAGTATCTACCTAAAACAGGAAGGTATGTCATATTCACATGTATAATGTGTAAGCTAAGGAGATGCAATTTAACAAATTAGGAGCATTGATAAGGGATACACAAGAAAAGTAGTTTGATGTAAGAACATGGTTAATAGAAAGACGTAGTATGTACCGAAAACAGGAAGGCATGTCATATTCACAGGTATAATGTGTTAACTAAGCAGATGCAATTTACCCTAATTAGAAAGCATTACAAGGTACGACACCATATGCAACATGCAACCACATATCACACTGCCAAGTAAGAGCAAGCACCTGCGATGGTGGTGTGGGGGAATTGCGGTGATCAACTAGAGAGCTACATTGACTATCTTCATTTAGCCTTGCTGTTTCTTGAGAATCATGTGGGGAGGATGACACTGCACTCTTTAAACGAGTATGGGGTCTCACAATAACCCACCCGGGTGACTGTCTCATCATAAGTGATTCACGAGGGATACAAAAGAGCATTAGTTTGATGTACGAACATGGTTAATAGACATATGTAGTATGTATCGAAAACAGGAAGGCATGTCATTGTCAAAGGTATAATGTGTAAAGTAAGCAGATGCAATTTAACCAAATTGGAAGCAATACAAGCTAGACACCATATGCAACGTGCAACCACATTTGACAGCACGAAGTTAAAGCAAGCACCTGGGATGGTTGTGTGTGGCAATTGAGATCATCAACTGTAGAGCTACGTTTACTGTCTCCAACTTCTGACACTGCACCCGTTAGAGCACTGGAACGCTTAGTGCTTATCTTCCAATTACACTGGAGCGACTTGTGTCTTTTCTTTTCTGCATTCATCAACACTCCGTCAGAGTCTGAAAAACCCATGCATAAAAAAACAATAGTGTGAGTATGGGTGAAGTGTGTGCACAATTAGTACAGTGTAAAGGTAGCAGATAGCAGGTCGGTGAGAAATAAATGACGGGAGACATATGATAGCTCTACAACATGCATGGCACACTAAATTACTACAGGATTCTATTAAAATAACAGTCGATTGAAAGCAAATAGGTCAGTCCATTTTTTCTACACTGTCCGATGTAGAAAGAACGGGCAGATCGTCTGCATCTACCTCCAGCCAGTCAGTGTTGATGATCTTCCTCGAAATGCCAGCGACCATCGGCCCAGTATTCCTCCCCTGCCTGCGCCCTCCCCTCAACCTCACCGCACCGCCGTGCTTGGCACCGCCCCCCTGGCCATCCATTCAAGCCCCACTGACCTCCAGATCGGGCGCAAGCAGCTCCTGCGCCGCACACCCCGCTTCCCCGGGGAGCAGGCGGACTAGGTGCTCCACACGCCTAAGCGGGTGCTGCTTCTTTTAATTGCGGTTCGACTGACCCTAAATTGAAATCCAGGCGGGCTACTAACCTCTAGCAAAGGTGAAACAGTAAAAGGGAGGAAACCTTGTGCATTTAGTATCACGAAGAACATGCAGTAAGAAGCGCTCAACTAGTTTCTTTCGTGGGATGAATACGGTGTGAGCGGAGACGTAAGATTTGCACGAATATGGGAAGAGGAGTATCTCTTTCTGCTGGCAGTGTTGTGTCCTCCTTCTGTTTTTTCGACGATCTTCTTGTTGTTCGTCGGAAACCAGAAGTTGTGGAGGACGGTGCAGCCTTGGACGAACCCATGGCCAAGTTGTTGAGTGTGGTGCGGTAGCCGTCTGTCGGCGGTGGGGAAGCAAATCCTAGGCGGCGAACGACGGCGTAGCGGGAACAGCTCTGGTGCGGTGGACGGTTGCAACAGTGGAGCCGCAGCAGTGAGGCGTATGACGGCGTGGTCGGAGTGGTTCTGGTACGGCGCACGTCGGCGCCGGTGTCGTGGAGGCAGCTCTGCCTCGGCTTCAGGTGCTAAGTCCTTGAGGGTGTTGCGGTTGCGGTTGCGTTGGACGACGACGTCGGGGTACCGGCTCCGGCGTGATGGAGGAGGGCGGCGGTGGATTGGCCGCTATGGGGTGGAGGACGGAGGAGACTGGGGTTTCGCGGCTGGTGGAGAGGGCGTTTTCGCGCCCATGGAGTATGAATGGGGAAACGGAGGGAGGCTGGGAACTAAGGGGGAACAATGTTTCGGTTTGAGACGCGCTTGTTTGAAATTTGGGGAAAGTTACATACTTTCCCCCCATCTAAAATTTCTGACATATTGCGGGTTGTGGGTAGGACAGTCATGTCAGATGTCCCAAATGTGGGCGGGGTAGATTTCGGCCGAGCGCATGGGTAGGCGCCCACGGCGTATGAATGCTTCTCTGGCGTCTTGGTGAAGTTACAAACCTACCCCGGTTTAGACCTTTGGACATCGGGCCGATAGGCTACACGGGCCAGAGTCAGGACATTAATTTCCTACCACCAAAACATTAGTCTCGCGCGGTTTCGGGTGACCAGAGGCCTATTTGGTGCTTCGTTCAATATTTGGGAGCAGAAGCATTAACGTTTTCGGTTCTCTTGAATTGAACTTTCAGGATTTGTCAAACATCACAAATCATTACTCTTGAAAATCCTAAAGCTACGATTATTTTGGAATGGAGGGGGTACATTTGAATATACATTGTACACGAGTATATATCAAAAAATATGCAACTTACCTCAATTCATGCATGGTTCCAGATATAATCTCCTTGGTTGCAAAAAAAGTTAGATATGCGTATGAATATATATATATATAGCATGTTCATACTCACAAAAAAGATTGATGCCCCCTTTTACATCTGATTTACAAATGCCATTATCTCGGGTTCAAATAGATGAATGCACTTCCTATGAATTCGAATCTTCAAAACCCCCTTTATGTTGAATTCGACATGTATTCTATTTCGTAGCTAGCAATTTGGAATGTATCCATGCAAGTGAAAAATGTATAAAGTTCTTCACACTAACAACATGGAGTGCACTAATTAATGTTTATATATGAATTGCAAAAGCATCCATTACCTGTATTTCAAACCGATCTCACTCTATGGATCGATAATATGAAATAAACACATGCACATGCTAGAATTCAATTGCAGTTGAAGAAAGAGCCTACTCCTAGTACTGTATATTAGTGATAGGGGTGTGTATGAAGTACACGTGAATACCAGGCATTGTGCGTGTGTGGATACTATCGACGAACTAGCCCCCAAGCTTGTATAACATACTAAGGGCCTAGGGTTCCAAATCATATATAGTCGGCTTATCACCAGTGGGTATAGAGTCCTCCGCGACTCTGGTAGCTTCGTGTTGTACGCCGAGTCCTCCACATGGGTCTTCGTATAACACATCTCGGTCCAACCTATATGTGGCGTAGGATGGAACCGACCCATGAGTCTTCATGTTGACCCACCACAACTAGAAATGATGTGCCCACCACACCACACACGCAATCGGCCACTAAGAGAATAAGCATATACAATAGTACAGCGGTATCTAGCTCACGATACGTCTCCATATTTTGTTGATGACACTGACGGACTTTGCATTTGAAGCGTGCTCCGTATTTTGTTGACGACACTTACGGTCATTGTATTTGAAGCGAAAGCACGATATGGTCACTGGACTTCAGAATAAGCTCATCACGGTCACCGCATACATTTTGTCGTGCTAACCAACATGTGGTTGGGTGGTTAGAGGACAGTGGTTTCTCGAGCCCAACAAGGTTAAAGTCCTGGTGCTCGCATTTATCTTGTGTTAATTTTAGTATTTTTCGGCGATGTACGTTCAGTGCGAGGAGACGTTTCACTCAACTACGAGGCACCTATGGTGACTTCGTAAAATCTCAAGATCATATATGCTAGACCACTCTCTCGAAGGTGCTCATAGGGGTCGAGTTCGCGTGTGTGCGCTTATAGCGTTGAGTGCTTGCGCGTATATATGAGCCCTTGCGTCTGTACCGTGTTAAACAAATACATATCATGATTATACGGTCACTGGCTCACTGGTACAACTCTGTATTTTGTTGATGACACAATCAATTGACCAGTCAAACGTTCCACGCGGCACAACTAGTGTTGCACCATCGGGGCGCGTAACCATGGGGCCCACCTGTCAGCCCGTATATGAAAGAAAGAAATGGTAGTTTGAGTCTCTACTCTGTTAATAAAATAGGAGTACATTTTAGGGTGATCGTACGGTCACTGGCTCACCATACAGCTCCGTAATTTGTTGATAACACGATCAATTGACCAGTCAAACGGTCCACACTCAGCAGCGCACATTACCATAGGGCCCACCCATCAGCACGTATATGAAGGACAAAAATGGTAATAAATTAGTGGTCGGTGGGTATTCGAAGTCGTGAGACCTCTGGTTGGCAGTCACCGGCGGTTGGGGGCGTTCATTGGGCGGTGGGGTGGGGATCCCCGAAGAAAAAGCTCGGCGGGGGGCTAGAGGGATGGCCGGTGCAGCGGCGGACCGGCGGTGGGGAGTGGTTTCGGGGAGGGCGGGCCAGCCGCGGGCGGCGGGGGCTCGCTGTTCGGCCGGTGGTGGCTGGCGGCTCCGGGGGCTGGAGTTTGATGATAAACTGGAGGCCCTTGATTTCGTATATAACGGCTGGAAAATCTAATGACCAGAGATGAAAAAGTCAGTTGACTGACGTGTAGCCTCACCCCGCACGTACACATGCATGCACGCAAGACACGCACGCATGTAGGCGTGCAACACTGACACGTACACACGCATGCATGCTGGCGTGCAACACTGACACGTACACATGCACTCACGAACACACGCACGTACGCACCCATGCATGCAACACTGAAACGTACCCTTGCACGCACGCAACACTCGCACGCTTGCATGCACACAGCACACGACGCAAGACACATGTTCAACCTATACGTGCATGCACCCTTTGTTAAGGACATGGATTGTTACAGGTATTAATCAACCTTATCTATGATAAGAAGAACATTGATGTTTGCAGCGGTCTTTATGAATCACAACGTATCGAACGGGCTATCAACATAGTAGGCTTATCTACATGAAAAAGATGACGTCACACTCAATGAACAATCATCGGTTTATGAAATGCCCGCTTCTGACCGCCCTGGCCCACCAAAGGTTCCTCTGTTGTGCGCTGCCTGCGTTGGGTCACTGACATGCAGGCCATGCACCCAAAGAGCCCACACGTCAGTGGAAGAACGGCGCGGTGTCCTAGGTCAGAGTCAAGGGCGCCACTCGCAGCTTGCCCGGCTGAACACGCCTCCGTGCCGCATTCAAATGCCTCCATGAAACCCGCCCGTGTGGAAGCCGAGAAACCCACTCTGGACACACATCCGTTCATGACCGGGCCGGCGTTAAACGCAATGCCGTCCGAGCTCCTCCCGGCCGCCGTCTATTTAATCTCCTATTTAGACGAGGCCAAACGCCTGCCAAGAATCGCACACCTCCGCCGCTCCCCTATCTCCTCCACCATTTTGTCCACTCTTACAATGGCTTACGAAGAGTAGTTATTCCGCATCCAAGCCGGCTGGGTAGCCCGCCGGATACTAGCTATGCAGCTCGCTGATCCACCTCCCTCCCCTCGCCCGACGGAGCCAGTCGCCGCCCCAAGCCGGCACGCGGTTCAGCAACTCGCCGCTCCAGGCCAGCTCGACGAGGAGCGGCGCACGGGCGTCGTTGCTGCCATCCACGCCGCCGCCTTGTACCGCGTCTCCCGTTTCTGTGGCCGAGACTCCCATGCCGGCGGCCGCGCCATGCAAGCAGCGACAGAAGCCGGGTGCGCGGAGAGCGGCGAGTCGGTGGCCAGCGCCTCCGCGTCCTCCGCCATCATCGAGGAGAAGTAGAACACGGGAGGCCGCCGCCGCTTGGGTCCCATGAAGGCCACCGCGGAGGCGACGCCGGCGTACACAGCAGGTGTCTTGCTGGATCCTTTTGTTGCGAGGACCTTCATTGACCCCGCATGGGCTCCACAGAAGAGGGCAATGTTACGATGAACTCGAGACGGTGCCGGCCATGGCAAAGTAGTCGCCAATATTTTGGCTACCCCGGGCAAGATCCAAACAGCCCCTCCCAACAGTTTCAAATCCCTCGTTCGCTGTCGAATTTTGCCATGTGTTGTTTTCATGGACTAGCAAGATGCCCGTGCATTGCACGGAACATCATGATGCATTTTTTTACAAACTCCCGCATGCATGCAAGGGATAATTAATGTCCTCCTTTGCTAGTACCATGAGGCAAACACCATTAATATTGCATCGATTAGTGTTAGTGGCCTTGTATATCTGCAAATTGTAATTTTGATAGTGGCCCCTTGTATATAAAAATGGAGGGAGAAAGATGAGAGATAAGGCGAGGAGGAGTGGGGCGTGGTGGTGACTGGTGGTCGGACTGGGCGGAGGCATGGGGATGGACGTGCACGAAGAGAAGAGGTGCACGCACAGCGCACGTACTCCCGTCTTTTTCCCAACCACACCCGCGCGGGTACACGGTGGAGCTCATTTCTGTACGAAAAAGGCATCCCACATGGTAATTTGTCATGTGTACTGGTTGTCCACTTGGTGGAGGGAGGATCGTCTACCACGGGTGAACAAACAAATTGCGACTTGACGCGTTATGTTAAATTAAAAAAAGAGGCAAACCATGTGGGGCCTACCTTAGAGGCAAGGCTCTATACACTGGAGTACTTTTGATGTGTCCCGTCAACTCGCAAAACGAGAAGAAGCTTTCTTAGTATGCCGTTTCCCCCGCCCACGGGCGCGGTGGCTCGCAGGATGAGGTGAAGCTTGCTTACTACGCCTTACGCCCGCTCCCTCGCCCATGCGCGCGGTGGCTCGTAGCCCGAGGAGAAAATTTGACTACTCCCTCCTTTTACTCCTCGTCCCTACTACGTACTTTGGTTAGTACTCCCTCCATTTACTTATACAAGGCCACTATAAAAAAATACATTTTGCATCTATACAAGGCCACAAATAGTAATCGAGACAAAAGTTACTACTCCCTCCTTTCCAGTTTATGGCTCAATTTCAAAATCTCTCCAACCAAGGTAGACGGTGAGTGGTCGAATTAATTTTGTAGTTTGCACAAGTAATTAGTACGCTTGTTTTTCTCAAGAAGTTGTGTTTACCGAGGCATTAATTAGAACGAATGCATGAATGACCACTAAATTTCCATGAACTTATACACGCGTTGGTTAGTTTCCTCTTGACACTGCTTGCGTCGGGTGATCTAACGCACCTCGAAATCCAACATGTAATGGTACTACTACTAGTATAGTAGAATTGAGACTTATCAAACGGAAAAACGAATGTTTTTTAGATGAGCCCTATAAACCCTAGTGGGTACGTACTCCGTAAAAACGGATTTTTCCAAAACTAAGTCGCTCCCTTTCATGAATTCTGTAGTAGTATACTCCTCCGTCGGCGCTCCCTTTCATGAATTCTGTACTTCCTGTCGCCGACATGTGGGACATATAGCAACCGGGTCAACGTGACAAGCACCAAATAATAGTGCAGAACAGCAGGGGGACGCACCCTACTCGTACCGGCCCACTAGTAGTAATGAGCAATGAGACGTCAAATCACAATGCCGCGCTTTCCCAAACGGACGAAGCAACCCTTATTTCACACTTCGGTTCACCATCATTTCAAACCACGTACTAGTATCGCTTCTGCCTCAAGAGGGACACGCGCATCGCCTTGGTATATCATGACACGTGGGACCGCATGACAGGCCATGCTCCCCCGCCGGTCGCTCGATAAAATCACCTCATTTTGACTATACTTCCTCCGTATCGGTTTACTGCATGGCATGCATGTCGTTCTAGGTTGAGAATTTAACTGGCTATATATGTGATGAACAGTACTCTAGCCTTCTAAAAAATGTATACTTTTGTACAGTAGTACTATCGATGGATTGCGCCATGGAGCAAAACTTGAAGTTAAAAAAAAGGTGGTACATATAGAGAGCGCTCGTCGCCAATTATGCATATAGTACTATTAAAAAAGGTAGTACGTGCTTAATTGGAGTGCTAAACTCAATTAAAGAAATACTAGTTGTCGGTGTCAAAACCGGCGGATCTCGGGTAGGGGGTCCCGAACTGTGCGTCTAGGCGGATGGTAACATGAGACAAGGGACATGAAGTTTTACCCAGGTTCGGGCCCTCTCGATGGAGGTAAAACCCTACGTCATGCTTGATTAATATTGATGATATGGGTAGTACAAGAGTAGATCTACCACGAGATCAAGGAGGCTAAACCCTAGAAGCTAGCCTATGGTATGATTGTTGTATGTTGTCCTGCGTACTAAAACCCTCGTGTTTATATAGACATCGGAGAGGGTTAGGGTTACACAAAGTCGGTTACAATGGTAGGAGATCTAAATATCTGCATCGCCAAGCTTGCCTTCCACGCCAAGGAAAGTCCCATCCGGACACGGGACAAAGTTCTTCATAGTCCAGGAGTCCGGCTGAAGGTATAGTCCGGCCTTCCGGACACCCCCTAATCCGGGACTCCCTCACTAGTAGTATGTACATATTGAAGAGTTAAAGTAACGAGAAGAAACATAACATAGTTCTGCTGGGGGCTCAACACAACACACCCCTCAAATTAAACTAAGCACACCTGAAATTAAACTATGCAACTAATCCGGTAGACACTGCATTAGAAGTTTAGAACCACCATGAGCAATAACACTGCCACCTTACTCGGAGTCCTCGTCCACGTCCTCGACTTCGTCCTTGTCCCTATTCCTCTTGGCCGATACTTCTTTGCTTGAACCACACACTTGGCTGTTGCTCTTCATCCAACCCTTGTAGATATTGAAGCAAAGGTAGCCATCCATTGCAGTGTACTAGATGTGGTCTATATCTAGTACATTCCGCTGCCATGCATGACGATGAAACGTGTATGGAGGTTTCTCCAGTTTACCGTACGAAGGATGAACCATGGCTCCTGCCAGGGTCAGCATTGAAGGGTGACGAGAGGGCACCAGCCGATTCTTCTGGAGGTCGAAGGGGTTGCCTACAACGAGGCCTATCCAACCCAGGACTTCTTCGTCGTTCGTAAAGTCTACAGTAACGAATTTCACTGTTTTGTCCTTGAAGAAGGTCTTAAAATCCTGGCACTCAACGTCGGCATGGCATATGTGGTAGACCAAGCAAACGTTATGTACGCAAACCTAGATCACGGCGGGCTTCTTCCTCTCTTCGTCCTTTAGATACTTCTCTCGTCCCGGGACTGTGGTGTACTCAACATCTAGCCCAGCGACCCACTTATCATCTGAGTTTTCGAACATGCGTCTCAAGCGAGAAAGGCATCCTTTCACCGTCGCGGAAGAACGGGTGTAGATGATGTCGAACTCATCGCCGGTGATGGTTCTAACATTGTACTCACCGCTGATCCTGGAGATTTGGGACGCCATTGATTTGGGAGGAGGGTTAGGATTAGTGGAACTGCCGTAATGAGAATGGACGGGACGACTAGGAGCGAACCGCCATAGTATTGAAGGACGTGCGGGGAAGAGTAGGAGCGAACTGCCAGCGTGCGAACGGCAGGGTAGTGGCTTTCCATTCTCCCATGATACGGGCTTCCGAGAGCCCTTGGATCTGAGATCGAACGGTTGCATGGCGTGATTCTAGACCTATGGGTGAATATCCTATCCTGGAGTGTTATTCTGCAAATTTTCAGCACTTAGCATGCGACCGTTTGATCTCAGATCCAAGGGCTGCCAGCAGCCCGTATCATGGTCGCGCCTACCACGACCGTCGTGTCGCTCGCGCGGTCGTGCCCTTGGAGATTTAACACGGTGCGTTAGGCAATCTGATGTTGGCATGTCATACATAGTCATCACTTAGTCACTCATACTACAACAAGGTTGGCTATAAGTGTATTTTTTGTTACTCCTCTCTATCTCTTTCTTTGTACTCAAGGAAGAAACGTTGCTAGTAAGGGCGTGTATTTATTGCATCTGCCAAGGAGTGACCTCTTCCAATGAAATGGTGTTGCTAGGTTTGCTTCATTTAATTAGCTATAGACACAAATTTGTCTTTTCACCTAGGTACACGCGCTTAGCACCGTTTCTTCCTTGGGTCACCAAACTAGTCTCTCTCTTCTTGATTAACTTGCCACATCAGACTTTATGCCTATGTGGAAAGCTTAAGCACCTGTAGGAGCAAGTAAAAGTAAGTACAATAGTGCACTTTACATGGCATTTTTGCATATGTGGAGGAAAGAGAGGCAAGGAAAAAGTGGATAAGTGGGCTCTCATGCAAGATCCAGCCTCTACTACATGGTGGAGCATTGGGAGAGGCACCTATATGGAGGTGGTCAGGAATCTAGGAGACTCATGCCGGTCGTAGCACCGCAGTTAAAATGATAATGGCAAGTCAAATCACGGGGCCCCACCTGTCCAGCAGTAACTCGCTGTCAAATCACACAGCCCTACGTTTGCAGCAGCTACTCCCTCGTCTTCTCGCTTCTCTGTCGAACCGACTAGGCGGAACTACCCCGCCGCCTACCGCGCAGGAAAAGCCCCGCCCTCGACTTTTAAATACAACTACATCCGCTTAAGAATCCAATGATATACTTTTTCTGACATAGTAACTCCTATTTAGTTAGTCAAATGGATAACCTAGAACTACGTGCAGGCCCTATAAACCAAGACACCTAAAAATAAAAAAACCGAGACGGAGAGGGTAGTTCAGCATGTATCTTTTTAGATCAATATAGTCGGGATTCACCAAGGAGAAAAACCAAGTGGTAGGCTGCTCCTGTCGTGTTGGCGTAGCAACTCAAGCAAGGTCAGTCCGCACACGAAATGGCGACACACTTAACAGGACCCCTTTGGCCGACATGTGGCTCATCCACCGTCTTGATCCACGTGCGATGCACCAAATTACAGTTCGGAGCAGCGGTTGGAACTGGAGGCACACCGATCGTAGCGCCGCAGTAGTAGAAAATGAGCGACGAGGGGTCAAATCACAAAGCTCCACCTTTCCCGCATTAAGCTGGACGGACGAAGCAACCATCATTCCACTCTAGGGCGCAAGAGCATAAAAAAAGAGAAAACATTGATGCGTGCGGCAGCTACCTAGGGCACCATAGGGTAGGGGTCTCCACTGCAGATCCCTTTTTTTGAAAGCACCTCCACTACAAATCGGCTTCTTCCTCGTCCTCTTGAAGAAAACCGATGATGAGTGCGGCGGTAGGGTTTGTAGGAGTACTACGGCGTGCGGGGCCACGTCATAGTAAACGGGTTCGAGTCGGTGCCTTAAATATGTGTGGGCCGCTTGGTTTTACGGGAACGAGGCAGCATTTTGGGTTCGGGGACCAGTGGAGATATAGTACGTATAAAAAATTGTGGACGTAGGTTCGACCGAAAGGCAATAATGCATGGGCCCTGCATTTTTATATACCCGGGGCCGCGTGAAATTTGCTACTCTACTCAAAACTACTAGTAAGGTACACATGTATTGAACGCATGAGATTTCAAAACCAAATTATGAATAAATACACACTATGGCATGTAAAGCTTTGAGTCATATATGCATGATGTAGATGTTCGTTTAGTTCTTATAGTTCATCTCATTCAAAATCAATAAGTTTTATAAAAAATTTAAGATTCATGGGGTTGTGCATTGTACTCCCTCCGTTCCAAAAGACGGCACGCACATTTTATTTTAGCTCACACGTCACACACTTGTACTCCCTCCATTTCTTTTTAGTCTGCATATAAGGTTTGGCCAAAGTCAAGCTTTGTAGAGTTTGACTAACTTTATATTAAAAAATATAAACATTCACAATATGAAATCAATATTATCAGATGCACCATGAAACGTACTTTCATACAATATAGTTTTAACATTGTAGATGTTCATATTCTTTTATATAAATTTGGTCAAACTTTGTGTAGTTTGACTTTGACCAAATCTTATATGCGAAGTAAAAAGAAACGGAGGGAGTACTATTACTCTTGCGGCGAACGTTCTTTGGGCATAGTATATTGCACTCTCACGAAGAGAAGCGGTGCACGCACGCACTAGTTCTCTCTCACCCACTCGCGGGTACACATAGGAGCGTATTTTTTGAAGCTGGTACAACAGAATCACTCCACTATATATAAAAGGAGGAGCCTTAGCGCTTCCTTTACTAGGGTTCCTCTCTTTCACTCTCTCATGCTCTCCAGATCTAAGCAACACATAGGTGGCCACACTCTCTCTCAGCTCACGGCTGGTCACAAATCCGGTCGGGCAACCTCGACCAGGGCAGGGGTGTAGGTGCATCATTAACGCTGTCGTCGGCGGCGAGGGAGGAGACCAACGGTTGCCCGTGTGTCCCGATCGGCGGCCGTGTCATTCTCTCCGAGAGAGCGCCGGCTCGGGAGGTCCTCCAACCCCTTCTTCCTCCCTGCGGTATTGTGGCCAAGATGCGGCCTCCCAACGCCGTATTTGCGACATGCCGACGACCCTCAGGTATATATTCCTTCGAAACATGCCTTGCTCTACTGCCCCAGCTCCCTTCGCGTGGATCCTTTTCTACTTCCGTTCGTTGTTCCAAAGCCACCTAGACTTCTACTGTTATTAGACGTAAAGCTATTTCATATAGTCGACTCAAAGCATTGGTTCAAACAGGGAAGAAAGTGGGAAAGTTGTAGCATGAATCTAGGACTTGGTTCTAAGAGGAAACGGGGGAAAGTAGTAATATATGTCACTGTTTAAATAACCGTAGTTCTTATTTGCCCAAAAAGGGATGTCTGTCTCCATATCGTTTCGGGATGTCTGTCTCTGTATCGTTTCGATCCGCGCAATCAAAAGCACACACCTCAGTTTTAGTACAACTGCGCAAAATGAGATGGCTATCCCTCGTTGTCGTCGTCTAACCTCCCGTCTTCAAGGTATCCCTACATTGGTAGTACTAAGGTAGAATGACCAACGCAATCTAAAAGAAGCTAATTCATACGTTTTACTTCTTGATTGCAGTGCAGGGACGAGCGAAAACAACTGCATCCTAGTCCGGAATGCACTTTCTACCAGTTCATCCATGGACCGAGGACTAGCCGGCACGGCTGCACGGCGGTTTTTTGGACAGGTGCGCGGACAAGAGGCATTGTGGTCTGCTTATTTCTGCAAATAGCAGTACTTAAATTTAGTGGAATGCACAAGAATTTCACCTGGTCAGTACACTTCATGGTTCAGTTCAGCATTCCAGCAGAGACCACAATTATAATTGTTTATTCTGGAATGAGAGAACCTAACCCTGAATGGTGGCAACAAGAAAAAACCAGAGTGAACTCCAGGAAATTTAAGCCTACCGGGAGGCCCTTTGCTCAGAGAGAAGCATTGCTTGTTTTTTCCTGATTTGTAAACCTTCTCACAACTTTGTCTTTTGCTGTGAACTAGTATATGTTTGATATGTTCTATGAATCATTGAGATGTATAAAATTGCTTAACTTATGCTTTTCAAGTTTTTTATGAAGACAAGTTTAATTTGAGTGTTCCACATGAGCGCTGGACTAGCGTGTGAACGTTTGGAATTTATTACATTGTGGCCTCAATTAACTGCATGAACCACTGTAACAAGATACATAGTTGCTTATATGTCAGATAGCAGATTGTTGATTGTTAGCTGGTCGATAGCGAGCCAATGTGCCGTGTTTTGCACAACTACTTACAAGTGGGGTAGCACCAACAGTGTTTACAAGTACTTATGTATACGTCGGCGCATGGTTCTCGAACGAGTGCTCTATTTCATCAAAACACACACTGCTCGTATGATAAACCGTGACAACTTATGTCTTACCATGCCATATTCATGAAAAAACTAGTGAGGACGCATATTTTTCGGCAACAATTACGATGGTTCTCACATGATTCACGGGCACACAAAAGTAGCAGCAGTTCCCATAGACGGATTCAAACAGAGTACTAGCCCAGAGGGGTCGATAACAGGCAAGGTTCAGATAATTAGACACAATCCAAACTACTATTAAACACTAGCTGGGGCAACTATTTCATGCCTCGATCTAATTTGGGCTGGACACAAGACGGACCTTGCCATGAACATCATCGAGGACGTCCCGCAGCAGCTCAATCCTGTGAACCTTCATGAAGACAACCTTGTGGCCTTGCCACTGATAAACTTGTTTGTGGAGGCATGCCACGTCATCTTCCTGCGTAAGCTTGACAAAACATTATTCCTCACAAACGAAGGAGTAGCTTTGAACTTCTTGTGCCTCAGTACACCTTGGGCAACACGTCTGTCAACAGTGAGGCTGGAATACAACTCTTCATTGGTATAACCGCAAATGGCTTCCAGGATCCAACAACCTAAGAACTCTGTTTTCCCAGTGCGTATATTCAGGTCGTCCGCCTCATAGCGAGTAACATGTACAACCACACAATCCTTGTCTGCATCAGGGCTCTAATTGAAATAGAAACAAATTCTGAATTACTTTTCAGTATAAGAAACACAAGTTATTTAAACCACTACGTATACCATGGCATGAAAGCTAATAAAATTTTGCATTATTAATCACCACATACTTCCTTTTCTAAAAAAAATCACCACATACTTAGATGAAAAACCACAATCGAGATCGGCAAAGAAGGAAATCACCTTGGGCAGCTCAGCGGGGGGACACATCCTTGAAGGGGGAAAACTGCTCTTGCAGTGCCACGGGGGCTGTAACCTCAAATGGGGCGTTGACCATCTCAGTATCTGGGGTCGCCTCGGTGGTTGCCTCCATCTTCTTGAAGCTCTCTGTCTCGTGGGGATCAGCCTCCCGCGTCTGCTCCAATATCGGCAGATCTTTGCCTGGTTCTCCTTGGTCCATCATGAAACTGACGAATACTAGGAGACCACTGAAAGGAAAACACAATCGCAATGACAATGAAACAAAAAAGAGAGTGAGGATCGGTTACTGCTTTGCAAAAGTTCTTTTTTTCCTCTGAACGAAAATATACCAACATCACGGATCCGCTTACCTTCCCTTCGTTCGGAGAGAAGAACAGTGGCAGATGCAAGTGTTGCCTTTCTTGAAGACGGTGAGGGAGAAGGGGATTCAGCGAAGAGTGAAATGATGGTTGCTTCGTCCGTCAAACTTAGACTGCGGGGAGGTGGGGTTTTGTGATACGATGGCTCATTACTGCCGCGCTACGACCGGGGTGACTCTCCGCCTGCATATTGCCTTCTAATTTGGTGGATGGCATTTGGGCCCGCGCGCTGCATGGCCCGCATGTCGGTGAACAAAAGTATAACAGCATTCAGTAGAGGGAGACGTTTCAATGACCTAGGAGGAGCCAGAAGCGGTAGAGTGTCCCCACTGTACTAGTAGTAATTGTTTTTCTGGGTAGCTGTAGAGTGTCTCCACTGTACTAGTAGTAATTGTTTCTCGGGTCCCAAGACAAAACAGCCCATCCACACTACTAAATAGTAAAATCAATTCAAAAGCCCATAATTTACTGAATGAGATGCGCTACCCACACCCAGCACACCCCCCCCCCCCAAAAAAACCTGGGTGCTCTTCTTCCTCCCAGCTCCTACAGAAAACCCAAGCTCCCCTTCTTCCTCACTCCTACAGAAAACCCCTAGCTCCCCTTCTTCTTCGCTCGCACTACAACTAGGCTCGTCATTCGTTACTCTGCTCAAATCCGAGAGCGCGACGCGACGCCCTCGAGGAAAATGGAGTCGGCTGACCCCAGCGCCAAGAAGATGAGGCTCCCGCCAGCGGGGACGTCTGTTGTAGATCCCGCACCCGGCAGCGCGGGGAGAAGCGGCGACCCCGCCCCCACCGGATCCCAGGAACCCGTAGAATCTCGGGTGGACCGCATCAGCGATCTCCCGAACGCCATCCTTGGGGAGATCATCTCGCTTCTCCCCACCAAGGATTGCTGCCACACCCAAATCCTCTCAATTCGGCGGCGCCCTCTATGGCGCGCCGTTCCCCTTAATCTCGATTGTCGTCAGCTATCTCTCTTCAATGATTTTAAAATCCCCAGAGCCATCATCTCCTCCCACGAGGGCTCCGTTCAAAGCCTCTGCATCCCGTCATGCTACCTGAGCAAGCATACCATGCCCTGCATGGTGGACGCCTGGCTGGAATCCCCTGAATTCACAGAACTACTGCTGCTTGAGTTCTACTATTCCCCTGGAAATCACATACCACATACCGAACGCCATGAACTTGTGCCCTCAGCACTGATGTCCATCTCGGGGTTTTCGTCCTCTCTCCACACCGCCACCTTTGCGCAGTGCTACCCACCAGACAATCTGGTACTAAACCTTCGACTCCCATTTCTCAAGAAACTTTCACTTGTGCGGGTTCGTATATCGGAGGCCTCATTACACAGCATCATCCACTCCAGTTGCCCTGCGCTGGAGTGCTTGGTGCTTGTTTTCACAGTTAGAATCGGTTGTCTCCAAATAAAGTCGCCTCACCTTGTAAGAATTGGAATTTCTTTTGACGGTAGGTAGCTCATCATCCAAGATGCCCCTTAACTTCAAAGGTTGATCCTTGATTCTAGTTATTCACCGTTGCAAATAACCGTCATCTCTGTGCCTAAACTAGAGACCTTGGGTGTAATACATGATCCCTGTGCTCATTTCAATATGGTGTTTGGCTCCACAGTTCTTCAGGTACTTTATATTATCATCTACACTTGTAACCATAAGCTGCATTTTAAATTTCTGCGCATAATTTATATATCATCTTGGAGTACACATTTTGTACTAATATTATGTTCTATGCTCAATGAAGAGTTTCTCCATGGATGGCCTATCAATGGTGTTGGATTCTGTCAAGATCTTATATATCCAAATGAATAGTTTTGATCTGAACAAGATTATTGACTTGCTGCAATGCTTTCCATGTCTGGAGAAGTTGTATATAAAGGTGATAATTTCACGCACATTGGAAGCCCGCATATAGTGTACTAGAATTAACCGTTCAGCTGTTGCTCTTTCGACACTCTTCTTTTAGACCTTAACTGTTTTCAATCTTCATGTATATTTAGGCAACAAGACGGGGTAAGAAAGTTATAACCAATCGGTGGATTCGTAAGCATCGGGATTTTCTCACTTCTCATGAGATTCGATTGAAGACAATAACGCTAGAACGATATGTAGCCAACTGTGCAAACACAAGATTTGTCACATTCTTCCTGCTGAATGCGAGGTTACTATTGTCCATCAGGCTTAAGTTTATCAGCAGCATGATTTTGACGGATGGGTATGTCGAAGAGCAAAAAAAGGAGTTTCAGGTGGGCAAAAGAGCTTCTGAACGTGTCGGGCTTCTATTTACAACATATTGTGGTCATAATCCAGTAAATTTTACGACCCAGGATGTTCATTCTATGGACCTGACCGATCCATTTGACTGTGACTGCCGAAAACAGTGCTGGAGTTAGATGTTGTTGCCCTTTTCAATCTGGTTTTTTTTTGTAAACCTGATGAACAATTAACCCTCGTGCTTTTATACAGTTTGTAAGCTGGAGTTAGATGTTCATGACCTTTTCAACTCGGCTGTGACTGTCATATTTTCTTTGAAACAAGGCAAATGGCTTGCCATTCGTTTAATTTAGAGTGAAATATTGTAACAAATCCAAACCAAGGGAAATAACATCACTCTCGCCGGCTGCTTGAGCTCACTGTGCATTACAGAAGCCAAGTGATTAGCCCCGACCAGCACCCACAAACTTATTTCCAACTAGCACATCAAATGGGCTCTAAATTTTCATAGGAAAGGATGGACATCTGGGGCTCACGCCATTGTCAACGTAGTCAATAAACGAGAGAATTACACTACGAGCGGCTGACACCAGGGACCCAGCAAGTCGCGCAGTTTTTTTTAGGAACAAGCAGTTGTTATTTATACTAGTTTTAGCGACGGATCAGGGTAACAACGGGGCTGTGCGGGGGTTGTGGCCCGTCTAGCCAGGGTTTTATTTATGTTTACCACATCATGAGCCCAATTGTGTTTTTTTCTTGCTGAAAATGGCTAGCCGAGTTCTATATTTTTTAAGAAGTACCCAAACAAAGCCTACTTGCTTTATCGGCCCTGCTGGGCTGCAAATCTTTCAAGACGAGGAGAGTTTCATTCGGTTTGCCCAGAAATGGGTTGTACATTTTCAAAACACATCAAACCGGGAATTAGTTTCAATTTTTTTTCATTACAAAATCTTAAATTCCTTTGATTTTTATGCGTGAACAATTATTTGGATTTTATATTTATATAAATTATTTTTCAAAATAGTTTGAATGTGAATCGATATTTCTGGATTAAAAACAGTTGACCGCACCGAAATATGCAAAATTCCGTATACTTTTTAACCGTGGCCACAATATGGGGTGTGATGCTAACAAAAAGAAGATGGGATCCAAAAAAATTCTTAAGAATTAGCAAATGGGTTGTACATTATTAGAAATAATGGCAGATGGGTTGTATGTTGTTTTGCACAGATTTGAGGCTGACTTGTGCGCCTACTACAGGTTGACGCGTATGCTTTCATAAAAAAAGGTTGACGCACACGCAACGCCCTATCAACTTAGTCAACACACGAGAGCAGTGACTATTGGATGTCCATCCAACGGCTGTCGTGCTTCTTCAATCTCTGCTATTCATGCTCAAGCCGCTCAAACAAGCGTCGGCGGGACTGCCTGCTCCCTCCTCCGCGCGGTCGGCTGTTCTGCCGCGCAGGCCTCACCGCCCGACCGTACTCCCATCGCTGGCCTAGCCATCCCTCTACTCACTCACACATGTTGTTATTCTCCGGCGACTGCAGACGAACCAGTAAACCCTCGTGCAGTCGTACTCCCCTCCGCGTGAGAAACAATTGTCGAGTATTCCCTGGCTCTGTGTCGTTCCCTTCCTAGGCCTCGCCGTCGTCCACCGCCCTGGTGCTCTCGGTGCGGCCTGGTCAACGTGGTCAATGAACGACACCCATCGGAAGTGGACTGTACGTGGAGAGGCTGACAGTTGGGTCCACGACCGCACGCAAGGAAATGCCTCCTTATTACGCGCAAAATAATGATTCCTCCACCTGACAGCTAGGACCCACAGGAAGGGCCTTTGTATTTCGCGAAAAAAACGTTCCCCCGCTGACAGGTCGGACCCACCAGCTATATCTTCGCACGCAAGGAAGTGCCTCCTTATTACGCCCAAAAAAATGAATACCCCCCTGCTAGCTGGACCCACCATATTGTTGGGCTGACTTGTGGGCCTACTAAGTTGACAGGGACGGAGAGCTTTGTCAACTTAGTCAATACTCCAGTGACTGTATGATGTCCATCCAACGGCCATAGTGCTTCTTCAACCTTTGGTCTTCTTGCTCCAGCCGCCCAAAGCAGCGCCGGTCGTGCCGCCTGCTCCTGCCTCCCTTGGCCGGCTGTGCTACCGCGGAGGCCTCACCGCCCCCGTACTACTCCCACCACTGGCCAGGCCATCCCTCCACTCACCCACACCCCTGTTATTCTGCTGCGACGGCAGCCTCACACCGCAGCCGAACCAGTGAATGTTCGTACTCCTCTCCGCGTGGGCATCCACTGCCGCGTCTTGCATGGCTCCGCATCATCCCCTTCCTAGGCCTCGCCGTCGTCCACCGCCGTGGTGCTCTCGGCACGGCGTGGTCAATGTGGTCAACGACCGACTTCCATCGAAAGAGTACTGTACGTGGAGAGGCTGACAGCCGGGTCCACGGCAGCCGCAAGGAAGTGCCTCCTTATTACGCAGAAAATAATTATTCCTCCACCTGACAGCGGGGACCCACCGGACGGGCCACCACTATTTTGCGAAAAAAATCATTTCCCCCTGACTGCTGGGACCTACCGGACGGGCCACTGTATTTCGCGAAAAAAACGTTCCCCCGCTGTCATCTCGGACCCACCAGAAGTGCCTCCTTATTACGCACAAAAAAATGAATACTCCCCCGGCTAGCTGGGACCCACCTTGCTGGGAGGCTGACTTGTGTGCCTACTAAGTTGACGGGGACGAAGGGTTTGTCAACTTAGTCAATATGAACGATTCTAGCTCCAGTGACCGTACGATGTCCATCCAACGGCCGTAGTGCTTCTTCAAGCTCTGGTCATCTTGCTCGAGCCGCCCAAAGCAGCGCCGGTCGTGCCGCATGCTCCTGCCTCTCGTGGTCGGCTGTGCTGCCACAGAGGCCTCGCCGCCCCCTACTATTCCCACCGCCGGCCAGGCCCTGCTGCGACGGTAGCCTCACACCGCAGCCGAACCAGTAAACCCTCGTAGTCCTCTTCGCGCGGGCTTCAACTGTCGCGTCGTCCCCTTCCTAGGCCTCGCCGTCGTCCACCGTCGTGGTGCTCTCCGCGCGGCGTGGTCAAGGAACGACTTCCATCGGAAGAGTACTGTACGTGGAGAGGCTGACATATGGGTCCACGGCCATAACCCAGTTTTTTTTTATTTGCCAAGTAAGTCGCTTTGTCAGGCCTGTTGGGCTGCAAATCTTTCAAGACGAGGAGAGCTTTCATTCGGCTGGCCGAGAAAATGGCCCATCAGTAATGAGAAATGGGTTGTACATTTTTAAAACACATCAAACCGGCAATTAGTTTCAAATATCTTTTTTTCATTTCAAGATTTTAAATGACATTAATTTTTATGCGTGGAGAATTTGTTGGATTTTATATTGATATACATTTATTTTTAAAATCAGTTTGAATGTGAGTCAAAATTTCAGGATTAAAAACAGTTCGGACCGCACCGAAATATGCAAAATTTCGTATAATATTTTAACCGTTGCCAGAATATGGGTTGTAATGCTAACAAAAAGAATATGGGCTCCAAAAAACCCTTAAGAATTAGCAAATGGGCCGTAAATTATTAGAAATAAGGGCAGATGGGTTGTATGTTGTTTTCCACATATTTGAGGCTTTCCTAAAAAAGGTTGACGCACAAGCACTGACTGTTGGATGTCCATCCAACGGTCGTCGTGCTTCTTCAATCTCTGCTCTTTCTGCTCCAAACGCTCAAACAAGCGCCGGCGGGACTGCCTGCTCCCTCCTCCGCGCGGCCGGCTGTGCTGCCGCGCAGGCCTCACCGCCCAATCGTACGCCCATCGCTGGCCTAGCCATCCCTCTACTCACCCACACCTGTTGTTATTCTCCGGCGACGTCAGACGAACCAGTAAACCCTCGTACAGTCGTACTCCCCTCCTGCGTGGGAAACAACTGCCGAGTCTTCCCTGCCTCCGTGTCGTCCCCTTCCTAGGCCTCGCCGTCGTCCACCGCCCTGGTGCTCTCGGCGCGGCGTGGTCAACGTGGTCAAGAAACGACTTCCATCGGACGTGGACTATACGTGGAGAGGCTGACAACTGGGTCCACGGCGGCTGCAAGGAAGTGCCTCCTTATTAGATGGAAAATAATGATTCCTCCACCTGATAGCAGGGACCCACCGGACGGGCCACCGTATTTCACGAAAAAAAACATTTCACCCCTGACTGCTGGGACCCACCAGCTACACCTTCGCACGCAAGGAAGTGCGTCCGGGCAAAAAACGATTCGCCCCCCTGACTGCTAGGACCCACCAGCTACATCTTCGCACGCAAGGAAGTGCGTCCGGGCAAAAAAAAGAAAACCAAAACTATTCACCCCCCTGACTGCTAGGACCCACCGGCCCCCCGACTGCTGGGACCCACCAGCGTACGTAGCGTTGTCATTCTGGTCGCGAACGTGTACGTACATATATACTGGTCGATGTAGAGGCGCGCACGTGTCGTAGTAGAGGCGCGCACGTAGCATGTACACGTACGTACAGCGGCCAGGGTGCAAGAAAGAAAATACGTCCACGTATGTGTACATACGGGTGGGGTCTCGAATGCCTACTCGCGCATACGTACGGCGAGGGCTCGTGTACATGGCTGGGTCGGAACGGAGAAACAGCGTCGACGTCGTGTTCATGGGTCGGAACGGAATGCGTGGTCGTGTTCATTGGGAGGGCCTGGATGGAAGAGGCGATGGAAACGAGGCCTGGCGTACCACACAACGAAGCAAACGGACCTCCTACGGTCGAAACGGGGGTCCTGTTGATCGAGAGGGGTGTGGTGTACCGCACAACGAGCAAACAGTGAGTAAACATATTACTGTTGGGCAATTGATAGAACCTCAAATAACTATGATGATATCCAGGCAATGATCATTACATAGGCATCACATCCAAGATTCGTAGACCGACTCCTGCCTGCATCTACTGCTATTACTCCACACATCGACCGCTATCCAGCATGCATCTAGTGTATTAAGTTCATGGAAAAACGGAGTAATGCAATAAGAACGATGACATGATGTAGACAAGATCCGTTTATCTATTGCGTAGATATAGATCCCATCTTTTTATCCTTAGTAGCAACTGTTAAGAAATATGCAACTTGTATTTCCAGGAGACCATAGGCCAGTATATATACATGTACATGTGTGGAATATATGCAGGAAACCCCTTATGCAATAGGGTAAATATGAAAGGTTGCATGGCTATATATATATATAATACTCTAACCCCCCCCCCCCCTAAAACTCTTGGTGGATTAACAACACTGAGTTTGGAGAGATGGAGGCCATGCTGCGCTCTAGTATGGGCCTTCGTCAGATAATCCGCCAACTGTAACTCGGAAGGAACATACTGAAGAGCAATAACCTGATCCTACACACCAACGCGCACATAGAAAGCATCAACACCAATATGCTTGGTGAGCTCATGCTTCACAGGATCACGCGCAATGCTAATGGCGCTTGTACTGTCAGATAAGAGCAGAGTAGGTGTAGTAATAGAAACACCAAAATCTTGAAGTAACCACCGTAACCAAGTCACCTCTGCCATCAAAAGAGCCATGGCTCATAACTCAACCTCTGCACTCGAACGGGAAATTGCAATATGTTTCTTCGTCTTCCAGGCAATGACAGAACCACCAAGAAAAACACAGTAAGCAGAAAGTGAACGGTGATCGGAGGGATCACTAGCCCACGTAGCATCCGAATAGGCCTAAAGCTATAAAGAACTAGAGTGAGGAAAGAATAGACGGAGAGAGATCGTGCCCAGAAGATATCGAAGAACATGAAGAAGGTGACTATAGTGAACCGAAGTGGGAGCGGAGACAAACTGACTCAGAATATGAACCGGATAAGAGATATTCGGACGAGTGACAGTTAGATAGACAAGACTCCCAACAAGATGACGATAACGCGTCGGGTCAGGCAAGGGGTCACCATCAGTATCACGGAGGTGAACATTGAGCTCCATGGGAGTCTCAACAATGCGCTCGTCAGTAAGAGCAGCACGAGCAAGAAGATCTTGTATATACTTTTCCTGGGATATAAAAAAGACATCAGAGGTAGAATCGGGAGGTGGAGACGAAGAAATCACAGGGGATGAAGGTGCAGAATCTGGTGACATGCAAGTGAGGAAACCATGGGAGATGGTGGCGGCAAATCGGCAAGCGGTGGAGAAGTAGAGTGAGCAGGACGGAGAGACAAGGGCTTAATTGGAGTGATAGGTGTGTCGGGAAAAGTGAAGAAAGAGATATCCTCCACTGAAAAGGTCGAGGAAGATGGACGCGGGTAGAAGGGACGAGACTCATCAAAAGTCACATCCAGAGAGATACGCATCCGACGACCAATAGGATCCCAACAACGATAGCCCTTATGCTCATCACTATAGCCTAAGAAACCACACTCAACAGACTGAGCGGTCAGTTTATTGCGTTCGCGAGGGGCAAGAAGAACATAGCAAACACAACCAAACAAGCGAAGTGTCGAATAATCAGGAGAACGATCAAAGAGACGCTCGAAAGGAACACCACCCTGGAGAGCAGCGGATGGCTGAAGGTTAATGAGATAGGTGGAGGTGAAGACAACCTCGGCCCAAAAATGAGGTGGAAGAGAAGCGGCGATCATCAACGCACGAGCCGTCTCAAGAAGGTGGTGATGCTTTCGCTCAGCCACACCATTCTGAGCATGAGCACCAGGACAAGAGAACTGAGGAAGAGTGCCCTGCTCAGCAAGAACACCACGCAACATCTTGGAAATATACTCGCCAGCGGAGTCAGCACGGAACACACGAATAGGCGAAGAGAACTGAGTGTGAACCATGGCAGCAAAACCCTTATAGATGGAAAGAACCTCACTACGAGAAGTCATAAAATAAAGCCAAGTGTAACGAGAGAAATCATCTATGAAAATAATATAGTATCGATGGCCCCCTTTCGATGCGAAGGGAGCCGGACCCCATACATCAGAATGGACTAAATCAAAAGGACGATGAGACACCGACTCACTAGAAGGATAAGGTAACTGAATTTGTTTTCCTAGTCTACAACCCTGACACTCTAAAGAGACATCTCCTGAGACAGACCCCAGAAGACCTCAACAAACTAATGACGACAAGCGAGACCCACAACCATGTAGAAGTGCATGCTCTAGCCAATGCAACCAAAAGACCGATCTAATGAAAGAGACTAGGCATCACATTATACGTCAACACTTCTCCTCACGTGTGGCTCCCTCAGCCCTAAACGTGGACCAGAAGTGGGCTGCAATTTAATTGCGCCAGCCTGGTCTTAAACTCAAGACCTCTTGGCTCTGATACCATGTTAGGAAATATGCAACTTGTATTTCTGGGATGCCATAGGCCAGTATATATATATGTACATGTATGGAATATATGCAGGAAACCCCTTATACAATAGAGTAAATACGAAAGGTTACATGGCTATATATATAATACTCTAACAGCAACGATACATACGTGTTGTTTCCCTTTCTGTCACTGGGATCAAGCACCATAAGATCGAACCCACTACCAGGCACCTCTTCCCATTGCAAGATAAATAGATCAAGTTGGCCAAACAAAACCCAAAAGTCGGAGAAGAAATACGAGGCTATAAGAGATCATGCATATAAGAGATCAAAGAAACTCAAATAACTTTCATGGATATAAAAAGATATGACTGATCATAAACTTAAAGTTCATCAGATTCCAACAAACACACCACAAAAAGAGTTACATCATATGGATCTCCAAGAGACCATTGTATTGAGAATTCAGCGAGAGAGAGAGAGAGAAAGCCATCTAGCTACTAACTACAAACCCAAAGGTCTACAAAGAACTACTCACGCATCATCAGAGAGGCACAAATGGAGGTGGTGAACCCCATCCGAGATGGTGTCTAGATTGGAGCTGGTGGTTCTGGACTCTGTGGCGGCTGGATGAATATTTCGTTGACGCTCCTAGGGTTTTTGGAATATTGGGGTATTTATAGAGCAAAGAGGCGGTCCGGGGGTACCCGAGGTGGGCACAACCCACCAGGGCGTGTCTGGGCCTCCTGGCGTGCCCTGGTGTGTTGTCCCCTCCTCAGGACTTCCCCCAGGTGCAACCAGGGCCCAACATGTTCCATCTGGCCCATAAAAATCATCATGGAGTTTCGTGGCATTTGGACTCCGTCTGGTATTGATTTTCTGCGATGTAAAAAACATGGAGAAAACAGCAACTGGCACTTGGCACTATGTCAATAGGTTAGTACCAAAATATGATACAAAATGACTATAAAATGATTATAAAACATCCAAGATTGATAATAAAACAGCATAGAATAATAAAAAATTATAGATACGTTGGAGACGTATCACTCTCCCTCGCGCGCCTCGCGTGGGGGCTGGGCAGGTGTGTGTGTGCGCTGGGTTAGCCTAAGCCACAGACACACCTCGCCAAAGCCCTGTCGATCCAGAGCTTTGATTCCCCTGGTCTTCGCGAGGTGCCCTCGATTGAGCTCGCGATTGGCGCACCCTTCTAAGTTCGTGCCCCACGGGTACCGCGATGTGGTGCGCTAGGCCATGACTAGCCCATGCCTGAGGCCTCGCGCAAGGAAGGATAAGGCACCCAGCGGACGTCCTAACAAATTCTAGCTTTGTGACACCTCCTGAGATCAACGGCTCCCGAGTCAGCAACAAGGAGGGCTCACCAGGTGTTAGAGGGCGCGCCCTCATGAGACAAGAAACTACCCCGGGCGCATCCAGCTAAGTTATCCCTCTATGTCCACATGAAGCATGAATTCCTAACACAACACAGGAACAATAAACATAACACAAGCGGCATGAAAATTACGGTTCATTACACGCCCTCGCAGGGCCCCATACTTGTTTCTTGGAATGCAGGAAGAAGGGAAAGGACGAGCAAAAACGGCGCGCGCACCCGCAGCGGCTCACGAGGGTCGGCTCCCGATGCCCCCCGGGACTCAGCCGGAGTCCTCCTCGCGCTTCACCGGAGCGCGGCGGCGGGATGACCCGCCAACATCCTCATAGAGAGCCCGGCGATGTGGCGGCTGGTCGTAGCCACCGCTGTTGGAGCTTTCTCTAGAGGAGGAGCTGCCGCCGTCGCCAAGAGCGAGCTCGCCCACGGTGTCGTTGCGGCCGTTGTCAAGGCCCAGCTCGTCGCCGCCGCCGCTGTCCTCGGGGCAGCACCCTGCGCGGCAGCCATCTTCCCCAAAAACCCTCACGTAGAGGGTCACGACGCCGTCGTACTTTAAGTGGAGGGTGCACCTCCTGCTCAGGCCGCGCACGCGGGCGCATGTCTGCCAGCCGCGGGCCAGGACCGCGTTGCCCACGGCGGAGACCTCCACTGCGGCCGACGAGGCCTTGCTGCAGCGACCGTCAGCTTGCAGCCAGAAGCCGTCGAGATCTGTGGCCGGCAGCTCGCCGGCAAAGGAGCGCGGGAGGTGGAGCCAAGTGCCGGCGGACTGCTCCAGCCACACGACGAACTCCGGGAGGACCTCCGGTTTATGCCTCACTTAAAGATGATTTCGGTTGTTCATCTCACGTTTTCTATGGATGTGTTATGCTTCAGTCAAGTTATATAGCGACGATGTGCTCGTGTTCAGCCTAGAAACAGGAAGAACAGAGAGAGCAACACATAAAAGTCTACCATCTTATAATTTTTGTGAACTGATGAAAATGCCATGTTTATGTGAAGAACTAGTTTTCTCATAGAGTACCACATTCTAGCTTTGTTTTCATAGAACAAATTATCTACAAAATGTACAAGCTAACAAGATATAAACACGGTTTGGAACAAACATGGGACTGATAGTACAGGCCAGGTCTGCACCGATTGAGACAATGAACAAAAATGAGGCAACAACTACTAGTTTTCCTGAAGATCAACCACCGGTGGACAATATGATCCATGGGATCCTCCCTGCCCTCAACGTGATCCTGGTCCTCCGTGTGATGCTAACGTTGCTGCTTGTATCAGATAAGTCAATTAGGTGCAGTAACTAACCACCTTCATAATGTTTTTTTACTACATTGCTTCCTTTCCGTGGTCTCACAGCTCTTGATGGTGGCATTCTCTCTCAAAGTTGTTTAAAAAATAGGGGATATACTTGCTAAGTCTAGATCAACCAATATAATCATCCCAGATCTGCAGATTCTTTGAGTATTTTAATTGTCTGTTGTAACATTTCTGTTACTAATTGATTTACTTTCATCCTTATTTGTGAATGGATCAATCTAGAGCATAAATGATGCGTTCTACGATATATTACCCGACCTGGTGCCAATCTTGGAAAGTGATAGTGTCCAATCTTCCTCCACTTCATTAATAAGAACACTTGCATGCGTAAGTACCTCGAGGACAGTCCAAATCCTAATCAACTAGATGTGAACTACAACGAGGCAGACACCAACTATATACTCAAGCTCATCCACATATCGTGCCTACCCGAAATGGTTTGTTTTGCATCCATCCTATCACAAATTACTTGTTTTGCAGCATAAAAAATTGGCACATATCTCAAACCACTGATGATATAGGTCATCACAGACTGCAGTTCTATGTGTTACACTGTGTGTATGCGAAGGCCCAAGTTCTATGGCCTTTTTAGTTTTAGTTAACAGAGAACAATTTAAGCTAACTTCTGAAATTTTGATTTTGTTTAAAAATGGAACTGAGTTTCTCTTCCATGTTCATTGTTTTGCAGAAACTCTTCTTGGTACGACTAGGCTCCTAATCAAACACACAAATAATCTGTTAGATGAGCTGTGCAAGTACATAATCGATGGAAAAATCATCCATACGGCCATTTTGCTCCTTGTAGCTCAAAAGCAGATCCACGGGCTATCTTTCAGCAAGAGAGGCAGCGATCGTAAGCGATATGGGTTTGATACTATCACTAATTGTGTTGCGGGCAACATTACTGCTATAAAACTCGAGATGTGCCAAAACAAACTGGAAATGGAGCCACTAGAAGCAAAAAAGGCTTATTGATGTTACATTGAATCTTATTCATGTCATTTTTGAAGCTGGTGAAGCTCTTGATACTTACATACTGTCTCGTCCAAAGGTAACAAAGTTGTACTTGCAATTACGATACCACCATTCTTTATTTCTACTAAATAATGTGCATATCACTGGATTAATCTAATTGATGTAACAAAGCTTTAAATTACTGATATCTCTCCAATTTCTGTGGACCTAATTGGTATCTAACATTATGTAGATGTCATGGTGCATGAATAAAGAATATTTTCTAGTGTCAATAAATTTGTGATGCTTACCACATATGATGACTCAATACTAGGAGGTAAGCTGAAGATTCATATTTTACTAATTACAACATCAAATAATTTTTCATATGAAGTATGAAACCAAAATCTGAACGCTTATTCTGTACATGTATTCAGATGCATCCACATTACAATTGTAGTTATATTTTTAAAAAGATTGTAAATAGCTCTTCTACCTTCATACTTGCATTACTCCGTTCATAAATAGATAGCATTGTTAAACGTATAAGTTCAGGAGATATGGTGCGCCAGTTGTATCTAGCCGATATTATTGTAACTAGAGATAGTTTAGATCTTTCTTATCTCTATATCCTGTAATCTCCTATGCGGTTGTCTTCCAACAACCGTTTCTTGTAACCCAAACCTCAATATCAATATATAACATGCGGGTGCCTGTGTATGGGCATTTGAGATGCTTCGCTACATTCTCACATGGTAATCAGAGCCTCCCTCTTCCATCATATCTAGCATCCAGCACCCACCTTCCTCCCATCACAAAACCCTAGCTTCCACCTTCCTCTCCACCGAACCAATCCATGTCTACCTCCCGCCAAGCTCCATCCATCAGCCTTACCAGCACAACGTCCGAGCCCCTCACAAGAACCAACCAACTACATCCTATGGAAAGCCTAAGCTCGCTCCCAGATCATGGGTGCCGGGCTATATGGGTACGTAGATCAAACTACACCCGAGCCAAACAAAACCATAGTTACCAAAAACTTAGAAGGAACGCAGAAAATCACTCCTAACCCTGCTTATAACCCATGGCTGATTCAAGATCAGCAGATTGTAGCCTTTCTCCTTCGCACTATTTTGAAGGAGGTTCTAATCCAGGTCGCCTCACTAGAAACCTCGCATGCTATATGGTCAGCCTTAGCGAACATGTTCGCTGCCCAATCTCGTTCTTGTGTGAACAACTGCCGCATCTCTCTCTCCAATGCACAGAAAGGCTCCCTGAGTGCCTCTGCATACTTTGGGCTGATGAGAGCGCTCTCGGATCAGCTAGCTGCCGCCGAGAGTCTCATAATAGAAGGAGATCTGCTTTCTTTCATCATTGCAGGGCTCGACATGGACTACCAACCCTCGATCTCGGCGCTGGACGTGCACACTGCACCCCTCTCGGTGGATGATCTCTTTGGCATGGTTGCAAATTTCGATCAACGCATTGAGTTGTTCCACGGGACAGGGGCAGGTGCTTTCAAATCCTCGGCTAATATTGCATCCCGAGGCCGCAGCAACAACAACAACTCCAGCCGCTACCGCAACTCCAACAGGAGTGGTGGTGGTCGTGGATCTCGCGGTGGTGGCGGTGGCCACTACCAGAACGGTGGCGGCAACAACAGCGGCGGCGGCAGTGGCCACTACAACAACTCCAACACCAGTGGCGGCGGTGGCGACTACAACAACTACAACAGCGGCGGCGGTGGTGGTGGCGGCCACTACCAGAACGCCGGCTGTGGTGGTGGCCACTACCAGAACGGCGGCAACAACAACACCAGACGCCCCTACTACAACAACAATAGGGGGCGTCCCTTCCAAAGGTATGATGAGTATGAAAATAAGTGTCAAATTTGCAACAAAAATAACCATATTGCCAAAGATTGTGATTGGCGCTATGCTGAGAACAACCGCAGAAAGAAAGTTGCAGCAGCTGCAGACACCTCATACGGAGTGGACACAAACTGGTACGTTGACTTCGGAGCCACCAACCACATCACCAACGAGCTTGAGAAGGTGATGATGAGCGAGAAGTATCATGGTCATGATCAAGTTCACAATTCCAATGGTGAAGGTATGAACATTGATCATATTGGTCATGCAATTGTCAAAACCCCTAATTGTAATATACATTTTAGAAATATCTTGCATGTTCCCAAAACAACCAAAAATCTCCTTTCTGTTCATCGTATTGCTATTGACAATAAAGTTTTTCTATAATTTCACCCATATTTCTTTTTGATTCAAGATCAGGTCACGAGGAACATCCTCTACAGAGGTAGATGCGTACATGGGCTCTATCCATTGATTCCCCAGTTTAGAAGCTTCCATAAACAAGTTTTTGGCATTGTCAAACTCTCTTCAGAGCGGTGGCATGCAAGATAAGGACATCCATCTTTTGTTATTGTTCAACAAGTGCTTAGAAATAATCAGCTCGCATGTGTCGGTGAGCGTAGCCTTGAAACTAAATGTGATTCTTGTCATAGAGCAAAATCTCATCAATTGCCATATCCAATATCTACTAGTGTTTCTACTAGACCTTTGCAGCTCATTTTTTCTGATGTTTGGGGTCCTACCCCTATGTCTGTTGGTCGTCATACTTTCTATGTTAGCTTCATAGATGACTTTAGTAAGTATACTTGGATTTATCTTATTCAAAAACATTCCGACATTTTCCAAGTTTTCCAACACTTTCAAGCACTTGTTGAACGTCAATTTGATAGCAAAATTCTTGCGATCTAATCTAATTGGGGCGGTGAGTACGAGAAACTAGATTCGTTTTTCCAAACCTGGGGTATTTCTCACCATGTGTCATGTCCCCATGCGCACCAGCAGAATGGCTCCGCTGAGCGCAAACATAGGCACATAGTTGAAGTAGGTCTAGCCCTCCTTGCTGGCGCTTCCATGCCTCTCAAGTTTTGGGATGAGGCCTTTCTCACCGGAGTCCATCTCATCAACATGCTTCCTAGTCGTGTTCTACAAAATGATACACCCATGCATAGACTACTCAATACTCGACCAGATTATCACTCTCTTCGCGTGTTTGGATGTGCTTGTTGGCCCAACTTGCGTCTCTACAACAACCGCAAACTTATGTTCCGTTCCAAACAGTGTGTTTTTCTTGGCTATAGTGCTAAGCACAAGGGCGTCAAATGCTTAGATGTTCCTACTGGTCAAGTATATATATCTCGTGATGTCGTCTTTGATGAAACCGTCTTCCCTTTCGCTCATTTACACCCCAATGCCGGTGCCTTTCTTCGAAAACAAATCCTCCTTTTACCCTCTCATTTGACCGGTTTTCAGCATGGGGCTGACAATTGTACTGATCATATGACTAATGCTTCTAACCATGAAAAAGAGGATTGTGGTGATCCAGGGTCAATTCAGGAAGCAGCAAAAAAATCCGAGGACAAACGGTGAAGAAAACAATCCAAACAGACTCAATTTCATGTGTCCACTACGTGCCAACCCTGCAGCCAGATCTTCCTCGGCATCGGCAGCTGCAGATCTGACAGCATCAGCCCCGGGATTGGTGCAGCGGCCACAGGCGCGCGCTGAGACTAGCCACAATGGAGAGTAACATACACTAGTAACATACACATTTCTCTAGACTATGTTACTACCTCAATAGTGGGTAGTAACATAAGTACGGTAACATGCAAAGCTTCATTTATTAGGTTATAGACTCATATTGCATTGGGACATGTGATGTTACAGTAACTAGCTAAGTTACTAGTACTACATCTCTCCTCATTAACTCATTTCCACGTAAGCAAATTTGCTGAGTTTGACTCGATGTTACTACCGAAGTTACTCCCACTGTGGCTAGTCTGATGGCATCAGCATGGAAGCGCCCCTCCTTCAATCTGCGTTCAACACGCGTCAGGGCGTGGACCCGCCTCTCCACGCGCGCGCATTGCCTTGCGAGGAAAGGCCCAGTTCGGTGCGACCGCGCGTGTCTACGCCAGGCGCGCCACCCACCAATCTCACGTGGGCGCGCATCCTCAGGTGGATACGGAGGCGCGTGGGCCGGCCTCAGTAGCCAGAGCACCCGGATCTTCTGTGTCGTCCACCTTCATGTCACGCCTTGGCCTGGCCACAGAAGATCCAGCATCTACCACCGCCAGCGAATCTGCTCCGGGATTGCCAAGAACTCCTGTAGCGGACCAGCCTTCAGGATCGTCTGTGACAGTTTCAGATGCAACGGTGTAGCCAGTTCAAACTCCGTCGTGTACAAGGTTAAGAGCGGGTGTAATCCAGCTTGTTAATTATAAAGTTAAGTTTGGTTTAACTTGCTCCACAGGAGAACCTAGTACGTTTCAGGAAGCATGCAAATATGAAAGGTGGAGGAAAGCTATGGAAGAAGAAATCCAAGAACTTCAGACAAATAAGACCTGGCATCTAGTTCCTTCACAACAAGGTAAAATTTTGATTGATTACAAATGGGTATTCAGAATAAAGAAAAAGTTAGATGGTACTATAGACAGATATAAGGCTAGACTTGTTGCAAAGGGATTTAAACAGAGATATGGCATAGACTATGAAGATACGTTCAGTCCCGTTGTTAAAGCTGCCACTATATGTCTTGTTTTGTCTATTGATGTATCCAGAGGGCGGTGCCTTAGAGAGCTAGATGTGCAGAATGCGTTTCTTCATGGTGTTCTGGAGGAAGTTTACATGAAACAACCCCCTAGTTTTTAGGATCAAAACAAACATTTTCATATATGCAGACTAGATAAGTATCTTTATGGACTGAAACAGGCTCCTAGAGCATGGTATTCTCGGTTGAGCTCGAAGTTACAACGCTTGGTTTTGTTCCTTCAAAATCTGACAGATCCTTGTTTATTTACAATAAGTCACATACTTCCATTTCTGTGCTTATTTATGTTGATGACATTATTGTTACAAGCTCATCAAATGAAGCAGTGACAGCCTTGTTGAAGGATTTAAATTCAGAGTTTGCTCTTAAGGACTTAGGAGATTTGCACTTCTTTCTTGACACAGAAATTAAGAGAAACAGGGAAGGTGGTCTTCATCTATCACAGGAAAAATATGCAACTGATCTTTTGAATAGAGCTGGCTTGCAGGGTTGTAAATCATCATCAACTCCATTATCTAGCACAGAAAAGTTGTCTCTTGCAGAAGGAGAACTCCTGGATCAGGAGAATGGCACCAGGTACAGAAGTTTGGTTGGTGCACTTCAGTATTTGACTTTTACTAGGCCTGATATTTCCTTTGCTGTAAACAAAGTTTGTCAATTTCTTCACGAACCTACAACATCGCATTGGACAGCTACCAAACGCATACTGAGATATGTAAAGGGTACACTAGGACTTGGTTTGACTTTTTGTAAGTCACCATCCACACTGGTCAGTGCTTTCTCTGACTCTGATTGGGCAGCCTGTTTGGATGATAGACAGTCTACAGGAGGATTTTCCATATTCCTTGGACCCAATTTAATTTCATGGTGTGCAAGAAAACAAGCTACAGTGTCAAGGTCAAGTACTAAAGCAGAGTATAAAGCATTGGCAAATGCAATGGCAGAAATTATATGGGTTAAGTCCATGCTTAAAGAGCTTGGGATACATCATTCTCCACCTCCATGTCTTTGGTGTGATTATATTGGTGCCACATATCTTTCAGCTAATCCTGTTTTTCATGCACGGACTAAGCATATCGAGATTGATTATCATTTTGTGCGAGAAAGAGTTGCAAGCAAAGAACTAGAGATACGGTTTGTACATTGAAAAGATCAAGTTGCTAATGGTTTTACAAAGGCGCTACCTACAAGAGCGTTTGATGAATTCAAGCGTAATCTTAACTTAGTGAAGTTATGATTACGGGAGGGTGTTAAATGTATAGGTTCATGAGATATGGTGCGCCAGTTGTATCTGGCTGATATTATTGTAACTAGAGATAGTTTAGATCTTTCTTATCTCTATCTCCTGTAATCTCCTATGCGGTTGTCTTCCAACAACCCTTTCTTGTAACCCAAACCACAATATCAATATATAACATGCGGGTGCCTGTGTATGGGCATTTGAGACGCTTCGATACATTCTCACAAGCATTTTAGACAATGCTCTAAATGTTTGTGCCAGTATTTAAGTAGAAAAACAATAGATTTGTGAGGAATATTTTCCTGGCGCAGTGGTGAAGTACTCCGCATTTGTGCCAAGAGGTCCTGGTTTCGACACTGCCTCTCTGCATTACGCTGCACAGGAGTAAGGCTTGCCTTGTGTAATCCTAACCCAGACCCCACCTAATGTGGGAGCATCTAGCAATGGGTTTGTCCTTACATGTTAAGTAGGCAAAGGTAGAAAATTTGACTACATGCTATGTGGAATTCATGTATTTACGAACAACTGCAATATTTGTTGTGTGTTCCCATTGCAAACAATTTCATATTTTAATCAGATTTGGCAAACTTTGGTTGAATTTCAAATAAATGCAAATGGTTCTCTTGGATAACTGAAAACTGATACCACGTTTTTGAGATCCATGAAGAGCCATCAGATGCCTAAGTCGACACGCTGAGCCATCATATGTCTCCATTTGAGATTCATGAAGAGTCAAGATTAGATCAGATGGCTAACATCATAGTTGACTTAGGTGTCAAACTGAAATTACCGACAACCTAGACTAACGGTTGTATATTTGTGTGTGATTTTGCTAGTTAGCTGAGTTTGACCTGGAAGAGATGATACTAAAAGTATGGAAAAGGGTAAACTAGAAGTATGATTCTACTAGGAAGAACTAGGGATATCAAATTAATCAATTGAACTTTAAGTAAGAAAACAACCACCTAATTCACAGAAACCCCGCCGTGTACGAAAAAACAGCCGTGATGATAACTACTCCAACTACACTCTTGTTACATAGTCACATGAACGCGTGCAGAGAGGTATTATCTCTTACTAGCAAAAGAGCCCGTGCGTTGCAACGGGAGAAAAAATAACACACACTCTTAACCCAATAACCATAATATGTTCATGCCCTTTATTTTAGCAAGGCATCATTTTTGTGTTGCCGCTTATCCTCCTTCTCACTCTCAGTTGCCTCGGTGTTCACACAAACCAAAGTGTGTTTGAATGTTGTTTTTCCCCTGCTAGTTTTTTTAGAGGTGCTCATGTGTGGTTATCGATGTTTTTTTCGTCTCTTTATGATTTTAGTGGTTGTTTATTTGCAATTCAGATCGTCGCGGTACGAAAGAAAAACGGACGTGCCCTATAGGTTACAAGTTTGCTTTTAAAATAATATTTTAAAATATTTAATAGGTAAAAATAACATCATATTCAAATTTTACATATTTTTCTATTCAAATTTCATATATAACATGTTAAAATCAGAGTTACGGTTCAATAGATATCGATAATTAAGAAAAATATTTGTTTGACTTAAATATCTTCCAAAATAATATTTAAAAAATATTTGATTTTGCTAGTTAGCTGAGTTTGACCTGGAAGAGATGATACTAAAAGTATGGAAAAGGGTAAACTAGAAGTATGATTCTACTAGGAAGAACTAGGGATATCAAATTAATCAATTGAACTTTAAGTAAGAAAACAACCACCTAATTCACAGAAACCCGCCGTGTACGAAAAACCAGCCGTGATGATAACTACTCCAACTACAGTCTTGTTACATAGTCACATGAACGCGTGCAGAGAGGTATTATCTCTTATATTATACTCCGTATTACAGAGGGAGTACATGGAGAGAGAGGTGCCCCCCACACACCCGCGTCGCTCCCAGGGCGACTCGAGTGGCGAAACCCTAGCAGCCACCCAAGACCCCTCCTCCTCGCCGCTCCCTCGCCGCCGCCGGAGGATGCAAGGCGGGCAAAGCCCCTCCCAGCGGACGGCGGCGGCGGGGCTCTCCCTTCCAGTGCTCGCGTCAGGGCGTGGAAGATGTCGGGCGGCTGCGTGCCCCAGCGCGTGCCCGGCGGCGGATCTGGCGAAGGCAGGCGCGGCCGGAGTCAGTGTTTTCCCCCTGCGATGGAGGGCGCGAGGTGGTGGAGTGGAGAGCGGGCGCCGGCAGTACATCGTCTCGAGGACCGAGCGGGCTGGATCTGGGCCCGGCGGGCCGATGGTGGCGGTGGTGGCGGCGGGGATGTTCTGCTCACGTCCGGCTCTGGTGGTGGAGGACTGGAGGTAAGCGGCGGTGGGTGGTGCTCTTCCCCTTCAGCAAGCTCTGCGAGTTGCCTGCGTTCCCTTGCAGCGTGTGTGCCATGGTTTGCTGCTGTCCGCCTTTGTGCGGACGCGTAAACAGGACTGCTCTGGCTTTCTCTTGGTGGTGCCGGCTGCTTTGGGAGCTGATGGGGTGGGCTGCACAGATCTGGGTGAAAATCTTGCAAAGACCTTGTTGATGCCGGCGGCAACGGCGTCTGTGGATGTCGCTTCCCTCCTTGGGGGTGCCGTCGAGGAGCCTGTTGCAACCCCACAGCTTATGTCTTGAGACTCCGGGTGAAAACCTCAGATCGGGCATTGCCGGATCGGATGACGGTGTTGGCTTCCATCACTTTCTTCTTGGAGACGTCATTTGAGGAGTTCTTGTGGATGGCTGTCGCGACGCAGCTGGCTGAATGGGGAGGTTGGGTTCGTGGTTCGCCGGCGGGGGCATGTGTTCTGTTGGTGGTGGTGGTCGTGGTGGTGGAAGTGCTTTGCTGATTCAGGACAGGCTAAGGTTTGTCTCCAGCTCTGGTTGGCCTCCTCTCAGGGATGTTTGTGGCGGCAGTGAGATCTCGGTGTCCGACGTCCTTCGAAGATGTTGCAGGTTCTCGTTGCTTTGCTTGGTGCCCAGGTTTGCTGATTTTGTGAAGGTGCTCGATGTGACACCAAGAAGAGGTGCAGTGCTCGTCTCGGTGGAACATTGCCCTTCGGTGGCGTCTGCGGTTTTCGTTGTCACGATGTCGCCTCGGTGATGGGATGCCCTTCGATGGTGTTGCGACTCTCCTAGGTCTCGAAGGTGAAGAGTGACCGCTGGGCAGGCTGGGGACTTTTTCCTCTCCATCGTCTCGACGTCGTGTATCCGTTCGATTGATCCAACAAGACTCCTCCCTTCTCTTCTCGGTCTGTTCCAGCGTCGGGTGCCAGGTTCAAGGCTTGTACTGCTAGGCATAGCTCGTTTCGGTTCTCTCTCTGTTTCCTTGTTCCTTCTTGTGGGTGTCGTGTGCTACATCATGTAGCCGTTGTGTTGTATCTTGCTCTGGTTTATGAAAATGAAAATGGTTCAGGCCGGCTTTTGCCCGCCGTAGCAGCTTCAAAAAAAAGAGGGAGTACATAGTAAGCCAGGATTTGGCATCAACCTTTGGTGTGTTTTCCCAAAACGATGAGACTAAATAGTGAACTCATCCATAATGTTCTTCTGTGTGACAGGAAGAAGTACCTTAACTGCAAATTTCATGGCTAAATAAATATTTTGTGCATGAATATCCTTAATGCCTAAACCATCATATTATCTTGGTTTGCAAATATTTTTCCATGCAACTAATCCCCCTATGATTATAGTTGAGGGACCAAATTTGGACTTTGCGATAGTTGAGGGACCTGAGTTATAATTTTTCTTGTCAAAAATTGTGATGCACCGGTCTTGTGAGAGTATCCTTATACAAAAGAGGGCATTATTTTACAACAAATCTAAAGCAAATCGTCGCTCGAAACCATCGAATATCATCTGGGCAACGTGCTTCTCTGCAGAATAATCACCTGAGGATCTCAAAGAGCCAACCCCAGCTTTCGTCACAGCTCTGATGCTCATGTGCCCACTGGGGATAAAGGGGCTAGGGGTGATGACTGACGGCTGATGGAGATGCATCGTGCCGAAAGAAATGAGAGAATCAACCTTTCAAAAGTCGCGCATTGTCTATATATTCCTCTAATCTAGAATCATATCGATGCCGCAGCCCATCCGGTCGACGACCGAAACTGACGGCGACGCTTTCGTGCTTGCAGCACACTGCTGATTAATTAGCCATTTAACTGAAGAACATATTACATCAGACTTGTAACATCATCATGCAATAGATGGGTAATCTTTGCTCCTTTTCGTCTCACCCATATCTTTCCGAATTTCTACGGTCTTTTCAGTCGCCATCAACTGCTCATCATCACATCAGAAGGGAGAATAATTGCCTTTCACCGTCAAATGCAGGCGGTCCTCCGGTTAATCTGATCCAATCCAGTTGCGGGCGTCGAGAGGTTCCGATTCTCTCAGGCTTGGTGGTGCGCGTCGCTGCTCCTCTTGGGGACCTTGATCTCCAGCGACCCAGCACCGTCGTCGAAGTAGGCCTCCACCCGGGCCCCGTCCGCGTCCTCCGGCAGCTCCACGCGCCGCACGAAGCCGTGCTCCCACCACCGGCCGGCGCGCCAGTCCCGGCCGTCCCCCGGCGGCGCCCGCCACAGCCCGCTCACGTCCACCACCTTTGCGCCGTCGCCGCTCACCTCCACGTCGCACTTCCTTCCACCTGATGATCATGCCAAGATAGCAAAACTTAGTGCTAGATACTGCACAAGTACCATGTGTACAATACGATATGATAACGGTGCATGCAAGTGTGCTTGGCTTTGTTGGTTTTGGCAATCGTGTGACACAATCTACCGCTCGCTTTTCCGCAAGCAAGCGGCACTAGACTGGTCTGGATCCGAAGTGGTGCGCCACACGCAGACGCAACGAATAATTTGCCAAGAAAAGCGACGGCGACAGAAGGCTGCACGTGACCATGACCATAGTGCTGTGGCAAAGGCAAAGGGATAGCAACGGGGAAAGCACACACGAGCACACAACTCTAGATGGATAGCTAGCAAGTTGCGATCTTGTAAGAACATCTTAATATATGTGGCGAAATGCAAAGGTGTTGGATTCCTACACAAGCCGTGTGGCATCTTCCGAGGTGTTGTCGGTCGAAGGACGGCAGAGGAGCACTGTAACTTACTATCCTGGTTCATTAGACATCTGCTCGTCGATATATTCCTAGGGAATCGACGCAGCCAAATACATCATGAGTGCGCTGCACTTGGTACAGAGAAGCCACATCATGCATTTATTTCTACTACGGCGAATCTATGCTAAAACCTGGTACTTTTGTCACTTGGGGTCAGAGGTTTCAGTTTGAAGCTTGAACGAAAATCTGATCATATGTACTAGGTTAGGATGTGCAACTCTGAACTTTCAGAGAGAGCAGCGGATGCAGCTGTTTGCCACGAAATCAGAGAACTTGTGGGAGGATTTATGAGCTGTGGTCTGGTGTTTGTACATAGGGAAGCCAATGAAGCGGCCCATCGGTGTGTAAAGCAAGCCACAGAAGGGAGGAGGAGATGCTTGTGGATAAATTATATGCCTCCTTTCTTAGCTAGTTGTATTCAGCTCCCGTGTAATCCCTCCTAAATGAGTTATAAAGCTCTTGATTCGCAAAAAAAAAAAGTTAAGTCATCTTCAACAACAGACGAACACGGCCGATCTTGTACTGTGAATCAATCGATGGAGCGAGCTGTGTGCGTACGGGGCACGTACCTGGTATGTCGGCTCTGAGGCAGTACTCGCAGTCGTTCTCGGCCCAGTCGACGGTGGTCCGGGCGCCGCGGCGGAGCGCGGCGAGCAGCACGTCCGACTCGAACTCCCACATGGGGAACGCGTCGGCCGGGTCGAAGAACTTGCCGAAGAGGTAGGGGCTGAACAGGGACCCCTCCGCGAACACGGCCTTGGCGTCGGCGTCGGCGCCGGGGGACTTGAGGAACGCCGTGAAGGTGTTCTCCAGCAGCGACATGCACCACTTGGGCGCCGCGCCGTCGGCCCGGACCTCGATCGCTCGCCGCGGCATCGGTGCTGGCTGGTGGGGATCGAAGGCAGGCAGGGGAGGACACTGAGGGGGTGTGGACGAGGGTGCTCGCGTTATATAGTACGGGGGACGTACGGTGGTGGTGGAGTTGGCGGTGGGGCGTGGGGAGCGGCCGGGGGCGGCGGTGGTGGTGGAGCTGATTGGCCTTTGCGGAAAGCAAAGCGTGGGAGGCGATTCCGCTTGGGGTTGGCTGGCTCTGCTTTGATCTGCTGTGTGATTCCCGCCTTTTTTCTCGCCTGGATCTTTATTTCCATCGCGCGCGGCGGACTTGGCGGGCTAATGGGCCGAGGACGCCAGTATGTGTATATTATTTTTTGCCACAACGGCGTCATATACCCATTTTTCATGTGGGTTTATACGCTCCGTTCTCAAATATTTGTCTTTCTAGAGATTTCAACAAGTGACTACATACGGAGCAAAATGAGTGAATCTACACTCTAAAATATGTCTACATACATCCGTAAGTTGTAGTCATTTGAAATGTCTAGAAAGACAAATATTTGGGAACGAAGGGTATAAACCCACATGACCCAAATGTAATTCCGTTACAACTTTCTATAGACCAATAAAGTGAGTGTGATTCTCCCCAAAAAGTTATCTAAAACGTTTGCAAATACCAACCCGTAACAGCGAACATTCGCTGAATATTGTGGTCCTTTTCTTTTTCTTTCCTTTTTTTCAGTTTCTTTTTAAATTTCGGTTTATTTTAATTTTCTTTTTTACTTTTTTCTAAATTCCAATTTTACAAAATGTTCAAATATTCGAAAATTGTTCCCTTCTTTCAAATTTTAAAATATGTGTTTTTAGAAAATGTATGGGAATTTTTCCATTTTAAGAAAAATGTTCAAATATTTAAAATGGGAATTTCAAAAAAATGCTGGTTTTTCAAATTGTGTTCCATAATTTCCAAAAATATTGGAATTTAAAATTTCCATGTTTAATTTTTTTCTTGTTTTAAAAAAATGTGGTATTTTTAAAATTTCATGTTTAAAAATTTGCACTTGTTTTTAAAAAATGACACAATTTTCGCCAAAATTTTTGGAATTCTAAATTTTGGTTGTCTTTTTCAAGAGTAGTTTTACAATTTCAAACTTTGTTCACATTTTTTTTCAAAAATTGTTCATGTATTAAAAAATGTGTTTAGGTAATTCAAAAATCTATATGCTATGGCAATTCACTTCATGACCCGTGCGGAAAAGCATGTTCTCAATTTGAAGGGATCGATCAAGGGTGCGCGGCCTTGACGCCGATGGACGACTACTTTGCCCTGGAAGCCCTATTCGTTGACAATTTTTGCCGCTGCTTTTGGGTTCAAAAAAATATCTTCGTTCGTCTCTACCATGGCGTTCATTCCTTTGATCACTACTTCAGCTTGAAGAAGGATGCCGTGAGAAGGATTGGTTCTCTTGTTACCGGAAGTGCACGGCCGTACTGCAGATGCTTGCATATGGCATGGCCGCTGATTCGTGGGACAAATACCTATGGATATCTAACAGCACATCCGGAAATGCCATGGTAAGATTTGCTACTGTCTTGGTCTTGATGTTTGGACATTAGTACCTAAGAGAACCAACTATGGCAGACACCGAGAGGATCTTGGCAATGTCTGAAGCAAGAGGGTGACCAGGTTTCTCGGATCTCTTGCAACATTCACTGAAGATGGAAGAATTACCCAAAAGCTCTACAAGGGCAATATCAGGGTCATATTAAGCAGCCCACTATCATTCTTGAAGATGTTGCATCACATGATCTATGGCTTTGGCACGCTTTCTTTGGCATGCACGGTTTGTAGTTGTTCGTGGAGCTACTAAACAATGGGATTCGAAGACCTTGTGGGAGGTGATGACATTTTGTGTAATTAGACACAACATGATCATCGAGGATGAGGATGAGGATGTTTCAAAAGGTCTTTAGTTTGAGAACATGGGTGATCCTATGAAACTTTAAGATCAGAATCCGGCCACATTTGATGAGTAAAGGGGACAACAATGTTGTGGCGTAATATTTAAATTCGGCATCGAGCAACTAAAGGAAGATCTGATTGAGTATTTGTGAGCGGGTAAAGGGGATAGCAATGTTGGAGAGTAATATTTAAATTGGAACTAATGCTGCATTTGAACATTTTTAACTAAACTAGAACTAGATATGTGGCTATATTGAGCGTGCAGATGTATGCACACTTAAAAAAAATACGTATGCGGCTAGCTTTGGATGGCCCCTCCCGCTTCCATGTCTGTGGACTAGCCCTCCTATCATGGGCGGATGCAGTGTCCAGTTTGCGGGTCAGCATTGGAGATGTCAGGGCATCTTGAAAGTGGACTGTAAGTGCATCTAATGCCCCTTAGTGATTTTGGTGTATTGAAGACTTATAGGTTAAGGGACTAATGTGTTTGTGAGTGTACACAGGTCTATAAGTCTATTAGCAGTTTGATATTTACAGAGAAAGTCGACCCCTAAAAATGAATGTCTTCAACTAAAGACTTTGGCTTTCTGAAGACTTTGAAAGTGAAGAAATTGGTGTGACCGTGAAGACTTGGTATTCATATGAGAAATATGAAGCGTGAAGACTTTTATTTTTGTAGTTTCATTTTCTCTTTCTTGAGACATAGAAAACACAGTACTGTTAAAGGGGGTCGAGGTAAAACTAAGGAAAAGTTTCCAAGTGATGCTCATCTCAAAATCCTACACCTACCAATTCTTTTGAGTGAAGCCATTGGAAATCTCATACAGTTCAGTCAATTTCTTCAATGACAGAGACGAAGATCTTCTGATCTCTGAGGAATTTGTTCTGACTGAGGAGTTAGAAATTCTTCAGTGCGGATTACCTACAAGTGAGGAACATGATAACCCTGAGGAATTCGATAGCTCAAATATCCGACCGTTGTTGTGCTATGCGCCAGCTGTCCCAAAATATCTACCCACCTAACGGTCATATCATTGAAGGGCATTTATGTCTTATCATGTCGGGCTGCTCCCTAGGCTATAAATAGCCGCCCCCTACAACCACTAGCTGGTTGGCTGCTCCGAGAGAAACTGACACTTGTCATTGAGAGCATCCCATCTTCCGAGGACTTTGAGAGAAAATCATCAAGTGAGGAAAACCCAAACCCAAACACCTACAAACCCAAAGTGATTGAGCATCACTCAAGAGATTGTTCCTGTGTCGAACTGACGCTTGTTACCTTTGAGGACTGTGCATCCTTCAGACGGTTAGGCGTCATGGTCTAGAGCATTCAAGAGGAAATTGTCGATCACCAAGTGATCGAGTTTGTGAAGGTTTGGAAGTCACCTGAAGACTTACCACGAGTGATTGGGTGAGGTCTATGTGACCTTAGCTCAAGGAGAATACGGTGAGGACTATTTGTCCGGGACTGTGTGTCCTCAGGTTTAAATACCTAGCCTCTCCAACCAGATGTATGACTGTCATAGCAGTTGGAACTGGTCTACCAAATCACTGTCTTCACCGAGCTACTGGTTCTATTTCCTCAACCCTTTCATTTCTTCATTACTGTGTTGGTGTACTTGCTCATTACTGTTTGAAGACTTTGACTGAATACTTTCTCAATTTCCTCAATCATATTTCTTCAGTTAGTTTGTCTTCAGCCTGCTTATCATGTGTTTACGCTACTTGTACTTTGTGCTTGTTTTCATTTCATCATGATGAATGTGCTACTGCTCTGTTATGCTTGCATCTGAGTACTTATTCCGCTGCTAGTCATTCGTGACTTAGGAATTTCCTCACCTTGAAATTCCTCTGTGATGAATTTGTAAAAATCACCTATTCACCCCCTCTAGTCGATATAACGCACTTTCAATTGGTATCAGAGCAAGGTACTCCCTTGTTCTATGTGATTTTGGTTTAACCGTCTGGAGTTTTAGTTATGTCGACTGCAGGTATGATCAAGTTCTCTACTGGGTGTCCTACCTTCGATGGGACGGACTACCCTATCCGGAAGAATAAGATGCGAATGCATCTTGAGGCAATTGACAACGATCTCTGGTATGTTGTGGAAAAGGGCGTTCCCTCTGTCACTCCTACCATCAACGCTGCTGACGTGAAGAGATTCAAGCAACTCGACTCTCAAGCGTAGAACATCATATGTGGCCATCTGAGAAAAGGGCAGTATGGCAGAGTGAGTGCTTTGGAGACAGCTAAGCTTACCTGGGATAGGCTGTCCAAGGTCAACGAAGGAGTCTCAACATAGCGTGACTCTCGAGTTGACGTTCTTGGCAATCTCTTCAACCGCTTCAAAAGACTCGACAATGAAAATGTTCAGCAAACCTTTGATTGCCTCACTAACATCTCAAATGAGCTCCAAGCACTTAGTGCCACTGACATCATTGATAATGAGGTGGTGAAGAAATTGCTGAGATCGCTTGATTCTTCATTTGACACTCTTGCACTGATGATACAAGAACAAGGAGACTACAAGTCACTTGATCCCGCTGATATCCTCAAGAGTCTACACACTCATGAGTTTCAACTTTCTGAGAAGAGAGATCTCTATGGACCGAGCTATGGAAGATCACGTGCTCTGAAGGCCAAGGCAGTCTCTGAATCTGAAGGTGAGGATTCTGGTAGCAGCCTTGGTGATCCTGAAGAACTGAGCCAGGAACTAGCAATGCTCGTGAGGAAATTCCAGAAGTTCTCATGGCGTGGTCGCTTTGGTAAATCATCAAGACGTGATGACATGAGATCAGATTCCTCATCCCGTGACTACAAGAAGAGAACTTGCCACAAATGCAAGAAACCTGGTCACTACATTCAGGATTGTCCTCTGTGGGAAAAGGAATCAAAGAAGAAGGAATATAAAGACTACAGTTCTGATGACTCAAAGAAGAAGAAGAAATCTTCAAAGTCCTCACCGTCAAAATCCTCGAAGTCTTCAACTCACAAGAAGAGCAGCTCCAAAAAGGATCGGGCATTTATTGGCAAGGAAATGGACTTTGAAGCTGAATCTGAGGAAAATGAGGAAGAGGAGGCATCTGAGGAGTCAGAATCTAGTGTGGCGAGCCTAGCTCTCGCTACTGTGTTCGTCAGCAAGTCCATCTTCAACTCTGAGGAGAATGGCTTCCCCAACACGGCTGACGATGGTGATGATGACTACGCTCCTACCTATTGCTTCATGGCAAAGTGTATCAAGGTACTCAAATATCCTTCCTCTGAATCAAGTGAGGATGAATCTGATGAAAATCTCAAGCCTAGCTAATCTAAACTTGCTAAGATCGCTGTGAAACAACAAAAGGCTTTTGAAAAGGTTCAAAATATGCTAGACAAAAGTGATGACCTGTTGGGTGAAGAAATGGATCGCACTCAAACCTTGACTGATAATTTTCAGAGACTTCAGTCTAAGTTTGACAACCTTCAAATTCATCATAACACTCTCTTATCTGATCATGAGAAGCTTTCTTATGAATTTCTTCAACGAAAGCAAGATCTTGAGAAGCTAAGGAAGAGTTATGAAGATCTTCAGAAGGAACGTGATTCATTGCTTGCTCAACAGATCAGTGCCGCTCAGGAAGAATTCATTCCACCGTGTTTGAAATGCATTAAACGTGAATCTGCTAGTTCTTCACCTGACAGTTCAAATGCTTCTATTGCTGCAAATTCTTCAACTGTCTCTGCTATCATAAATTCCTCATCTGAGGATGCTACTAGTATCACTGATAATGCAGGGCTGAAGGAATTGTATGTGCCAGGCATGTACAAAAGCCTCAAAGGGCATCAGGCTCTTTGTGATGTGCTTAAAAAGCAGATCCTCAACAGGAACCCTAGGAAAGACGGTATTTCCTTTGAGAGGAAACTCAATGCTGATAGGACCTACTGGAAACCTGAGCAGTACCCCAAAACTTCATGGGTTGCTACAAAAGGACCTCCCATAGATCCATCCACTTTATCTGGCTTTACATGTGAATCTTCATATTCTTCTGATTAGTCACTTGACTCCAACTATAAACTGTTCAAAAATCAGAATGGTGAAGTATTCGCTAGATATGTTGGCACTAACTGCGGGAATGGCCCCCCTATGAAGAAAATATGGGTTCCCAAAAGGTGCCTTGAAAGTCTTCAGGTGAATGTCATCATGACACCACCTGTTAAGAACAGGAACCCTAGATCAAATTCCTCATATGGACCAAAGTCTTCATATGGATCCAAGTCCTCGTATGGACCACATTCCTCACATGGATCAAATCCCTCATATGGATCAAAGTCCTCATATGAACATCATCGTGCTAATACTTCAGTTTCGCAAGAAAGATCTAAGGGCTATGAATATGTGCATTATTCTTCAAACCATTATGTTCATAAGTTCTCGAAGAATTTCTCTGCTTATTCATATGCTTACTCTAACCCCTCCTATGTGAAACGAAGTGGATTGGCATCTATGCCACCTTTCTCTTATGGAGCTCGCAGAATGATGAACTCTTTGCCACCCCTCCAGATGTGGGTGGTGAAGAAAAAGAACTATTCTCTTATGCAGGGTCAGGTCTCCAGACGAACTTAATTGTATGAAGAATTTGCTGAAGACCTGAATATGCTTGATAGGACACAAGCTAATCATGAAGAAATGAATTTTCATTTCTCACGTCCTCATACTACTATATCTGTTCTATTTCTTGATGAAATTGATCTGATGAATTTGATATCATATTCTTCACTAATGAAGTATATGAGTTCGTAAGTTGCACTAATTCATCTGCAGGATGATCAACCCAAAGCTACTGAGTGGGTCCTCGACAGTGGATGTACAAATCACATGACTGGTGACAGGAACTTATTGATGGACACTGCTTTATCTCCATCGCATCTAAAGCATATCAGCTATGCTGACAAAGGCAAAAGCAAAGATATTGGGTCTAGGTAAGGTTGCGATCTCAAAGGATCGACACATGGACAAAGTCATGCTTGTCGAGTCCTTAGGATTCAACCTCATGTGCGTCTCAATGCTTTGTGATCTTGATATGGTTGTTGTCTTTGGCAAGTATCATTGTGTTGTGATCATGGAAGCTGACCATTCAAAAGTCTTCGAAGGCTTTAGGAGAGGAGACTTGTATATTGTTGATTTCTCTACAGGATCACAACCTGCTACATGTCTACTTGCAAAAGCTTCAGAAGGCTGGCTATGGCATCGGCGACTTAGTCATGCTGGCATGAGGAACTTGCATACTCTCGCAAAGAAGAAGCATGTCATTGGCATCAAGGATGTTAAATTCCTCAAGGATCACCTATGTGGAGCTTGTGAAGCTGGAAAGATGACCAAGGCCAAGCATCCCTCAAAGACTATCATGACTACCACTCGTCCATTTGAATTGCTTCACATGGATCTCTTTGGCCCTACTCATTATGCCACATTCACCAATGCTGCATCTTTATATGGCTTTGTTATTGTTGATGACTATTCTCGTTACACATGGGTGCATATCGTCACTTACAAATATGAAGTGCAGGAAGTCTTCAAACGTTTTTCCTCGAGGGCTTCAACCAACTTTGGTGTGAAGATCAAGCACATCAGAAGTGACAATGGGACCGAGTTCAAGAATACTGGTCTTGGTAACTATCTTAATGAACTAGGTATTACTCATGAGTTATCTTCTCCTTATACTCCTCAACATAATGTCGTCATGGAGCGCAAGAACATGACTCTTGTTGAGATGGCTCGCACTATGCTTGATGAATACAAGACGCCTCGTCACTTTTGGTCTGAGGCAATTGATACAGCGTGCCACATCATCAACAGGGTATATCTTCATAAATTCTTCAAAAAGACTTCATATGAACTCCTCACTAACAAGAAACCCAATGTTTGAGTTAATTCAAAATCTTCGGTGCTAAATGTTGGATTGGAGATCCTCATCATAATTCTAAATTTGCACCGAAAGCACATGAATGTTTTATGCTTGGTTACAGAAAGGACTCGCACACCTACAGAGTCTTCAACACCGTTCATCGCAAGGTTGTTGAAACTGTAGATGTGCGGTTCGGTGAAACTAATGGCTCGCAAAGAGAGCACCTACCTCCTGTGCTAGATGAAAAGTCACCCGAGGAAACCATCAAGTTCAAGGCTACTGAGGATGTCATTCCTACCGAAGAATCTGCTGAAGAAGTCATTCCAGAACGTGAAGAACAGCAAGTTGGTGCACCTGCAGAAAATGGCTCTAACGAAAATGCTGCGCCAACTCAACGTCGCCAACCCGCTCATCCTCGCGTCGCAAATGAAGTGCGGATCGAGAAAATCATCAGCGACATCAACGCACCAGGTCCTCTCACACGCTCAAAAGCTTCACATTTGTCTAACTTTTGTGGGCACTTTGCTTTTGTCTCTATCACAGAGCCCACCAAAGTAGATGAGGCATTTCTGGAGCCTGAGAGGATTCAAGCGATGCAAGAGGAATTATATCAGTTCGAGCTCAACAATGTCTGGGAACTTGTTAAGTGACCAACCCTCGCAAACACAATATCATCGGCACCAAATGGATTTACTGCAACAAGCAAGATGAATATGGCCTTGTGGTGAGGAATAAGGCACGGCTTGTAGCTCAAGGCTACACACAGGTTGAAGGAATTGATTTTGATGAAACGTTTGCACTTGTTGCTAGACTTGAGGCTATTCACATATTGCTTGCTTATGCTAACCATCATAATATCATCTTATATCAAATGGATGTGAAAAGTGCATTCCTCAATGGTAAGCTTGAGGAAGAAGTATGTGTTGCTCAACCCCCAGGTTCTGAAGATCCAAAGCATCCTGACAAAGTCTTCAGACTCAATAAGACCCTCTATGGCCTCAAGCAGGCCCCTCGGGCGTGGTATGATACTTTGAAGGAATTCCTCATGAAGAAAGGCTTCAAACCCGATTCACTTGACCCAAATCATTTCACCAAAATCTATGATGATGAATTATTCATGTGCCAAATATATGTTGATGATATTATCTTTGGCTGTACTGACCAACGTTACAGTGACGAATTTGCCTATATGATGAGTGAGGAATATCAAATGTCTATGATGGGAGAATTGAAATTCTTCTTAGGTCTTCAAATTCGTCAACAGCGCAACAGCATCTTCATATCTCAGGAGAAATACCTCAAGGATATGTTGAGGAAATTTGGATGTAAGATTGCAAAGGCGTCAAAATACCTATGCCCACAAATGGCCATCTATCCACTAATGAAAATGGTATTAACTTTTATCAAAAGGTATACCGCTCCATGATTGGCTCTTTATTGTATCTATGTGCATCTAGGCCAGATATTATGCTTAGTGTTTGCATGTGTGCCCGATTTCAAGCTACACCGAAGGAATCACACCATAAGGTTGTGAAGCATATTCTTCGATATCTAGCTCACACTCCAACACTTGGATTATGGTATCCCAAGTGCTCGGCTTTTGATCTCATTGGATATTCTGACTCTGACTATGCTGGTGATCGTGTGGACTGTAAGTCAACATCAGGCACATGCCATTTCCTCGGACGATCCTTGGTATGATGGTCCTCGAAGAAACAGAACCGCGTATCACTCTCTACTGTTGAAGCTAAGTACATTGCTGCTGGTGCGTGTTGTGCTCAATTGCTATGGATAAAGCAAACCCTCAAGGACTACGGCATCAATGTGAAGAATGTGCCTCTCTACTGTGACAATGAGAGTACCATCAATATTGCTCATAACCCAGTTCAACACTCAAAGACAAAGCACATCCAGATTCGTCATCATTTTCTTCATGATCATGTGTTGAAGGGCGACATCTCTGTCGAGCACGTGAAGACTGAAGAACAACTAGCTGATATCTTCACAACGCCCTTGGATGAAAAGAGATTTAGTAAGTTGCGGTGTGAGCTAAATATCTTAGATTCTTCGAATGTCCGTTGAAAAGGACACACATCCTAACACATGCAAAATTGATGACTTATATGTGCAACACATGAATTAACGTTTTTCTCCAATCAATGAAGACTAACTCTCTAAGTGTGAAGAAATTAACGAAGAATTTGATTCTTAGAGCCCTACGACAATTGTATGCGGCGTCTGAAATCGTCATTCTCATACGGTGGGTCACGCCACCAGCAAAGGTTGAACATCTTCAATTTGAGTTTGTCTTCAGTTTTTGAAACTCCTCAGTTGTTCAAATTCTTCAAATTTGCAGAGTCTTCACTCTTTCCGTCGTTGTTCTTCATTGACTATATATATATAATGTTACTATTCATCACTCAGGATGCAGAATAAGTTATTCCTCACCCGAGGTAATCTTACAATCATTTCATAATTAAATTACATTTGGAATTCAAATAGTTACATTCCTATTGATTCACTACGTAAAATTTGACATAAGAAAATAAAAAATATAGGTCATAAGACAAGAAAATTTGCAGTTTATGTGTATTTTAGACTATGTTTTTACGTTTGTAATTGCACATAACATAAAATATTTTTTAAGGCGATTATATATTTTCTTACGGTCTCTTTTTGCGTTGGAAATAAGACAAAACTTACGGAACGTAAAACTACAGTGCATTGATGGTAAAATAGAGGGGGGTGAAGAATAATTATTCCTCACCCAGGATAAAATAGAGGGGGGTGAAGAATATATATAGGTATGCTAAAGTGAGCCTGAGCGCATAATCGTTTATCCTGCGCGCTAGCCAGGCTGCGGGCATCGCTGCCACAGGAAGTTAGCCATACTGCCTTCCGCCTATTGAAAGCATCGTAACGGTAGAAAAAGGGTTACTACACATGCCTTTGCTTGGAATAACTACCTTTTTTTCTTGTGATGATAGTAAAATCATCAGAAAATATAGTAACCAAGTTAATCCGGTTACTGCTGCACCTGTAGCTTCTCCGCCTCTCACATAATTATGGTGTATAGTACTCCTAATAAGCTATGGAAAAATAGTAACAATATTAATTGGGTTACCGCTCGCACACCATTTTTCATTTTTTATCTTTCAAGTGTACTTTACAAAGAAAAGAGCAAAGTAGTAATTTGTTACTACATATCAGCGTGTTTTTTGCTAGGTTTAACAAATGCCAGGAGCCATCTCTATTTTTTTTTGTTGGTAAAAACTTACTTTCATAACCATCCTTTTTACTCCTAACAATTTGAGAGCAAATCATATGTAGTAATTCATTGCCACATATAACATGCTTTTACTAGGAGTACGAGCCGAGGGATTCATTGCTTTCTAATCACACGTAGTAATTTATTACCATCTATTCCATCCCTATTACTGCTAACAATTTGAGAGCAAAACACATGTAGTAATTCATTACTACATATAAGCAACATGAGCCGACAGATTCATTGCTTGGCAAAGCACATGTAGTAATTCATTACCATCTATTATGTCCCTATTACTGTCAATGATTAAAGACCTTAGAATAGAGACGTCGCGGACCACATATGGTAACCAAATTAAATACGTTACTTTTTTCTTCACATAGTTTTACGCTCAGTTAATTAGCGGTGGAGAGGCTCCTACTGACGTGCCCACCTAATTAGGATCGGAGCGTACACAAAGGCATTCTGCGTGCACGCACACAATAGCGCCACCGTATATATATATATATATATATATATATATGTGTGTGTGTGTGTGTGTGTGTGTGTGTGTGTGTGTGTGTGTGTGTGTGTGTGTGTGTGTGTGTGTGTGTGTGTGTGTGTGTGTGTGTGTGTGTGTGTGTGTGTGAGTTTTCAGTCCTCTACAACATTCATTTATTGTTATTTCTTCAAGCTAACTTTTCTGCTAAGTGAATGTGATCGGACCCATCCCCCTCTATGCTAAACTCAACCTAGATTATTCATAAATTCTTCATGTGTGTTTTATTTGAAACCTGTTCAAAATCTTCACTTTGTCCTTGTCAGCTAAAGAATTTGCGAACGAAACTTTAAAATATTCTTATCTGAATTTTTGGCTTTTGTCGCTCAAACCGTTCCACATCCCATGATAAGATTTATCTATTCACCCACGATCTCACACGATCTCCACCTCTCTGTACGTGGGTGACACATGTCGCTAGGATGAGAAGGGTCAGGGGCACATTCGTCCATTTTCCTCGAGCGAACGGTTTTTCACCTCGGTTATAAATACCCCTCACCCTCCTCAAACTGCATTTACCCCGCTCGACCTCACTCCCCTCGCTCGAGCTCTCAGACCTAGCGCCGCCGCTACTCCCATCGTCTCCGGTGAGGAAGAGCTTCACTGCCTCGACCTCGTCGCCGTCGTACTCGCGCCGGCTGTGGAAATCTTCACTCTGCCGCCGTCGTAGCTATCTTCCTCTGGTAAGTTAGGGCATGGAATATCTGAACGGACGAACTTCCAATCTACAATTCCCAATTCGTCGTGTTCTTCGTCAAGGGTAAATAAAATTTATTTTTACTGTCCTTTGTTTATTCTTCAACTTCCACACTCTTAAACACCTCACACAAACATTTGTTCTTGATCTTTTTCTCTAAGCAACATTTTTCTTCAAGATTCCTCAATTGTGTTGATTTTCAATCTATACAACTCTGGAACCTAAGTCAAAGAATGCTTAGTGAAATTCCTCAAGACACCTCTGGTCAAATTTCCTCAAACTTGTTCTTTTTGCAAAACTTCTGAGAGCGCATATGACCTCTCCAAATTCTTCGCACATATACTCTATTCACAGGTACACATGTCCGCTGCTGAATCTCTTGGTTCTCATCAACTTAACTCATTTGTAGCATTCCTCGAAGACAAATTGCATACCTCTTCAGAGAATTCCATTGTTCAAAATCCTCAGCTGAAGAAAATGGCTGATAGCAAGAAACCTCAGAAGGGAGGCAAGAGACCAGAAGTAAATACAACGTTTGCGATTCCTGATGGCATTTATGCAGAATATTGCACCGCTGATGAATCTAAACATGGCAAGGATAACAAGAATCAGCGCAAGGTGCGCATACAGAGGATTGAGAGAAGATGGGCACAAGAATGGAGGGAGTACAGATAGGTCACTCCTAGGTACATGAAGAAATTCGCATTACACCCTCCTTGCCCAAGACCTCCATTGGCACCAGGCCAAGAAGCCGATCCCACTAGCCTCAAGCGCGGTGAGGACTATCCTGATGAATGGGCCAAGCGACAAGCTAAATTGGCCAAACTAGCCAAAGAAGCAGTGAGGAAATTCAACAAAGATTCTGCTACTGCCGCTGCTGAGGCCTCTGCTAGCAAGCCCAAGAAGGCTAAGCTCAAGAAGCCAGCTCGCAAGACAAATTCCTCAGCAATGCCCTCACGGCCAAGCTCTTAAAAACCCTCAAGGCATATTCCTCAAGCTGCTCCAATTCCTCCTGTTGCACAACCTTCAACTACTCCTGCAAAGTCCTCAGCACCTGCACATCTCGCCTCTTGCCAAAGGACCACAGGCATCTCAATTGCTTCAGGAGCATCTGCAAGTTCTTCAGCTCCTCCTCGGTCCTCAAGAGGCCCCACATTGCTGAAGACCAAGGCCACTACTGGATGAGGCACTAGACCAAGTCCTCACAAGAAGCAGGTTGCCTTCCACGTATCGTCAAGTGGATACGAAGCTGATGATGAGGAACTAGCTGATATCATCATAGACAGACAGCAAAGATCCGCTAAGACCAAAGGCAGTAATGTGTCATTGATGTTGGATCCCAAGTTGATCCTAGACTTCATCGACCTATGGCATAAGGACCCCAAAACTCCTTTGGCTGAGATGAACCTCACTCCTGGCCAAAGTCATATGTTGACAGCCTTCATTGGTGAGGAAAAATGGAAATTTGAACAGGGGATGAAGGTGAAGAAAGCTCAGTACAAGAAAGAGCGCTTTCTGAAGCAAAATGTTCTGAAGCTATCACTTGATGAACTTGTCGATCTGCAATCAAAAATCAAGAGTCTCAGTGATGAATTTGACCAATACTATGCTGACTGGCTGGGTGCCAAAGTCAGATTCATCAAGCTGACCAAGGGATTCACCTCAAATGTTGCAGCCTCAACGCAACGTGGAATTCCTCAAGCTGAAGCATCTGCTCATCCTACTGAAGAACATGCCAGCAACGCTGATGAAGATCAGGCTGCTGAAGAAAATGAGAGCACCAGGGCTGATGAAGGTATTCCAGCTGCTGAGAAACTGCCAGGGCAACCACTAGTGTTGCGCCTGAAGAACAAGCCAGACCAGTTGAAGGATCTACTGCTGCGCCTGAAGACACTGATAATGCCAAGGCAATAGCATCAATTGCGCCTGAAGAAACTGCACCAAATTCCTCTGCTCCTCCTGCACCAACGCCAAGTCCTATCCTTCCTTTTGCATCAGAAGCGAAGAAAACCAAAGCCATGGAGCGAGCAGCTATGAAGAAAGGAAAGCATATGCCTCCTCGGAGTCTTTCACTTCATTAAGTAGATATACCACTTAATCTGATGAAGAAGATCCTTCTGCTGCTACGTTAGAGCAGTTGGATGAAGAAATTGAAGCGGACAATGTCACTTCAACTCCATTGGTATCATCGCCCATGCCTCAGTTCACAATTGAAGAGGCAGGCATTGAGGAAATCGATGAAGAAGATGAAGACGTGGATATTGGGTGTTCAACTCCTATTCTAAATGATGACTACTGGGAAAGTCATCACCCCCATTCACCACTTTTCACTCCTCTGCAACAGATTCCTTAGTCCCCGGTTCAAACTGAAGAAATTCACATGGGCTCAAATGGGTCAAGTGACAGTTTGGCTCAATTCTTTAGAACATGACAATCACGCATAACTCTGTGAAGAAGAACCATTACTATCTGCATGGAATGTTTGATCGCACCTGGGCTGTATTGTCTCACCTCTACGATGAAGAAGATCTCAAGCAGATGGGCTTCAAGCAGGACTTCGACTGGTCTCACCCACCTTTGAAGAAATTCAATAAGGTCAAAGTTCCTCACTTGGTGGCCAGCTCATACTCTTCACCGCGCGAGACTGATGAACATGAAGACTTGGACGACACTGCGGGAGGCCTTACATCAACGGACGACCCAAACAACGCTGGCGCTCCTCCATCGACTTCATGATGATATTCTTCAGGGGCGTTAGTCCTCATTTTTCATCCCTTTTGGCCATTCGATGACAAAGGGGGAGAAATTTGAGTTAGTCTTCAAGCGGGTCTATATATATGGGCGTTTTTTTGCTAAGTTACAACTCTCGTTCTTCTGAAGTATTTGTTGGATCGAGTTGTAAACTTAAGTCCGATGATGGTCTGATACTTTTGCTCTCTTTTTCTGCATGCTATTTCCTCATATGTGTTAATGCACGCATGCTGAATTACATCAGTCACCATATTTCATCATGCATCTCAAATTCTTCATATCATATGTTATATGCGTGTATGAATTACAAGATATAGGGGGAGATCTCCATGATTCTACTCTACAACGTGCATTGCTATTCAAAGCAAATTCCTCACATATGCACATCTTCAGGGGGAGTTCTTCTATATCTTGCAATCAAATTCCTCAATATCAGTATTTACACTTCATATGGTTATCCCTGTTGAAAACTTAACCTATTTTGTCATCAATCACCAAAAAGGGGGAGATTGTAAGTGCATCTAGTGCCCCTTAGTTATTCTGGTGTATTGAAGACTTATAGGTTAAGGGACTAATGTGTTTGTGAGTGTACATAGGTCTATAAGTCTATAAGGAGTTTGATATTTACAGAGAAGTCCACGCCTAAAAATGAATGTCTTCAACTCAAGACTTTGGCTTTCTGAAGACCTTGAAAGTGAATAAATTGGTGTGACCGTGAAGACTTGGTATTCATACGAGGAATATGAAACGTGAACACTTTTGTTTTCTTGGTTTCATTTTCTCTTTCTTGAGTCATAGGAAACACCGTACTGTTAAAGGGGGTCGAGGTAAAACTACGGAAAGGTTTCCAAGTGATGCTCATCTCAAAATCCTAGATCTACCAATCCTTTTGAGTGAAGCCATTGGAAATCTCATATAGTTCAGACAATTTTTTCTGACTAAGGAGTTAGGAATTCGCTAGTGCGGATTGCCTACAAGTGAGGAACATGATAGCCCTGAGGAATTTGATAGCTCAAATATCCGACTGTTGTTGTGCTATGCGCCAGCTACCCCAAAATATCTACCCACCTAACGGTCATATCATTGAAGGGCATTTATGTCTTATCATGTCGGGCTGCTCCCTAGGCTATAAATAGCCGCCCCCTACTGTTGGGGAACGTAGTAATTTCAAAAAAAAATCTACGCACACGCAAGATCATGGTTATGCATAGCAACGAGAGGGGAGAGTGTTGTCCACGTACCCTCGTAGACCGAAAGCGGAAGCGTTAGCACAACGCGGTTGATGTAGTCGTACGTCTTCACGATCCGACCGGTCAAGTACCGAACGTACGACACCTCCGAGTTCAGCACACGTTCAGCCCGATGACGTCCCTCGAACTCCGATCCAGCCGAGTGTTGAGGGAGAGTTTCGTCAGCACGACACGTGGTGACGATGTTGATGTTCTACCGATGCAGGGCTTCGCCTAAGCACCGCTACAGTATTATCGAGGTGGACTATGGTGGACGGGGGCACCGCACACGGCTAAAAGATCAAACGATTAATTGTTGTCACTTTGGGGTGCCCCCTGCCCCCGTATATAAAGGAGCAAGAGGGCGGCCGGCCGACCCTCTATGGCGCGCCCCAAGAGAGGAATCCTACTAGGAATCCAAGTCCTAGTAGGTTTCCACCAAAAGGGAGAGAGGGGGAAGGAAGGAGAGGGAGAGGGAGAAGAAAAGGGGGGCGCCGCCCCCCTCTCCTAGTCCAATTCGGACCAGAGGGGGAGGGCGCGCGGCCTGCCATAGGTCGCCCCTCTCTCTCTCCACTAAGGCCCATCGAGGCCCATTAGTTCCCCCAGGGTTTCCGATAACCCTCCGGCACTCCGGTTTTATCCGAAACTTCTCCGGAACACTTCTGGTGTCCGAATATGGTCGTCCAATATATCAATCTTCATGTCTCAACCATTTTGAGACTCCTCGTCATGTCCGTGATCACATCCGGGACTCCGAATATCCTTTGGTACATCAAAACACATAAACTTGTAATAAAACTGTCATCGTAACGTTAACCGTGCGGACCCTACGGGTTCGAGAACTATGTAGACATGACCGAGACACGTCTCCGGTCAATAACCAATAGCGGAACCTGGATGCTCATATTAGCTCCCACATATTCTGCGAAGATCTTTATCGGTTAGACCGCATAACAACATACGTTGTTCCCTTTGTCATCGGTATGTTACTTGCCCGAGATTCGATCGTCGGTATCTTAATACCTAGTTCGATCTCGTTACCGGCAAGTCTCTTTACTCGTTTCGTAATACATCATCCCACAACTAACTCATTCGTTGCAATACTTGCAAGGCTTAATTGATGTGCATTACCGAGAGGGCCCAGAGATACCTCTCCGACAATCGAAGTGACAAATCCTAATCTCGAAATACGCCAACCCAACAAGTACCTTCGGAGACACCTGTAGAGCACCTTTATAATCACCCAGTTATGTTGTGACGTTTGGTAGCACACAAAGTGTTCCTCCGGTAAACAGGAGTTGCATAATCTCATAGTCATAGGAACATGTATAAGTCATGAAGATAGCATCATACTAAACGATCGTGTGCTAAGCTAACGGAATGGGTCATGTCAATCACATCATTCTCCTAATGATGTGATCCCGTTAATCAAATGACAACTCATGTCTATGGTTAGGAAACATAACCATCTTTGATCAACGAGCTAGTTAAGTAGAGGCATACTAGTGACACTCTGTTTGTCTATGTATTCACACATGTATTATGTTTCCGGTTAATACAATTCTAGCATAAATAATAAACATTTATCATGATATAAGGAAATAAATAATAACTTTATTATTGCCTCTAGGGCATATTTCCTTCAGTCTCCAACTTGCACTAGAGTCAATAATCTAGATTACACAGTAATGATTCTAACACCCATGGAGCCTTGGTGTTGATCATGTTTTGCTCGTGGAAGAGGCTTAGTCAACGGGTCTGCAACATTCAGATCCATATGTATCTTGCAAATTTCTATGTCTCCCTCCTGGACTAGATCCCGGATGGAATTGAAGCGTCTCTTGATGTGCTTGGTTCTCTTGTGAAATCTGGATTCCTTCGCCAAGGCAATTGCACCAGTATTGTGACAAAAGATTTTCATTGGACCCGATGCACTAGGTATGACACCTAGATCGGATATGAACTCCTTCATCCAGACTCCTTCATTTGCTGCTTCTGAAGCAGCTATGTACTCCGCTTCACATGTAGATCCTGCCACGACGCTTTGTTTAGAACTGCACCAACTGACAGCTCCACCGTTTAATGTAAACACGTATCCGGTTTGCGATTTAGAATCGTCCGGATCAGTGTCAAAGCTTGCATCAACGTAACCATTTACGATGAGATATTTGTCACTTCCATAAATGAGAAACATATCCTTAGTCCTTTTCAGGTACTTCAGGATGTTCTTGACCGCTGTCCAGTGATCCACTCCTGGATTACTTTGGTACCTCCCTGCTAGACTTATAGCAAGGCACACATCAGGTTTGGTACACAGCATTGCATACATGATAGAGCCTATGGCTGAAGCATAGGGAACATCTTTCATTTTCTCTCTATCTTCTGCAGTGGTCGGGCATTGAGTCTTACTCAACTTCACACCTTGTAACACAGGCAAGAACCCTTTCTTTGCTTGATCCATTTTGAACTTCTTCAAAACTTTGTCAAGGTATGTGCTTTGTGAAAGTCCAATTAAGCGTCTTGATCTATCTCTATAAATCTTAATGCCCAATATGTAAGCAGCTTCACCGAGGTCTTTCATTGAAAAACTCTTATTCAAGTATCCCTTTATGCTATCCAGAAATTTTATATCATTTCCAATCAACAATATGTCATCCACATATAATATTAGAAATGCTACAGAGCTCCCACTCACTTTCTTGTAAATACAGGCTTCTCCAAAAGTCTGTACAAAACCAAATGCTTTGATCACACTACCAAAGCGTTTATTCCAACTCCGAGAGGCTTGCACCAGTCCATAAATGGATCGCTGGAGCTTCCACACTTTGTTAGCTCCCTTTGGATCGACAAAACCTTCCAGTTGCATCATATACAACTCTTCTTCCAGAAATCCATTCAGGAATGCAGTTTTGACATCCATCTGCCAAATTTCATAATCATAAAATGCGGCAATCGCTAACATGATTCGGACAGACTTAAGCATCGCTACGGGTGAGAAGGTCTCATCGTAGTCAATCCCTTGAACTTGTCGAAAACCTTTTGCAACAAGTCAAGCTTTGTAGACAGTAACATTACCGTCAGCGTCAATCTTCTTCTTGAAGATCCATTTATTCTCAATTGCTTGCCGATCATCGAGCAAGTCAACCAAAGTCCACACTTTGTTCTCATACATGGATCCCATCTCAGATTTCAAGGCCTCAAGCCATTTTGCGGAATCTGGGCTCACCATCGCTTCTTCATAGTTCGTAGGTTCATCATGATCTAGTAGCATGACTTCCAAAACAGGATTACCGTACCACTCTGGTGCCGATCTTATTCTAGTTGATCTACGAGGTTCAGTAACAACTTGATCTGAAGTTCCATGATCATCATCATTAACTTCCTCACTAATTTGTGTAGGTGTCACAGAAAACGGTTTCTGTGATGAACTACTTTCCAATAAGGGAGCAGGTACAGTTACCTCATCAAGTTCTACTTTCCTCCCACTCACTTCTTTCGAGAGAAACTCCTTCTCTAGAAAGGATCCATTCTTAGCAACGAATGTCTTGCCTTCGGATCTGTGATAGAAGGTATCCCCAACAGTCTCCTTTGGGTATCCTATGAAGACACATTTCTTCGATTTGGGTTCGAGCTTATCAGGTTGAAGCTTTTTCACATAAGCATCGCAGCCCCAAACTTTAAGAAACGACAACTTTGGTTTCTTGCCAAACCATAGTTCATAAGGCGTCGTCTCAACGGATTTCGATGGTGCCCTATTTAACGTGAATGCGGTCGTCTCTAAAGCATAACCCCAAAACGATAGCGGTAAATCTATAAGAGACATCATAGATCGCACCATATCAAGTAAAGTAAGATTACGGCGTTCGGACACACCATTATGCTGTGATGTTCCGGGTGGCGTGAGTTGCGAAACTATTCCGCATTGCTTCAAATGTAGACCAAACTCGTAACTCAAATATTCTCCTCCACGATCAGATCGTAGAAACTTTATTTTCTTGTTACGATGATTTTCAACTTCACTCTGAAATTCTTTGAACTTTTCAAATGTTTCAGACTTATGCTTCATCAAGTAGATATACCCATATCTTCTTAAATCATCTGTGAAGGTGAGAAAATAACGATATCCGCCACGAGCCTCATCATTCATCGGACCACATACATATGTATGTATGATTTCCAATAAATCTGTTGCTCTCTCCATAGTTCCGGAGAACGGCGTTTTAGTCATCTTGCCCATGAGGCACGGTTCGCAAGTACCAAGTGATTCATAATCAAGTGGTTCCAAAAGTCCATCAGTATGGAGTTTCTTCATGCGCTTTACACCGATATGACCTAAACGGCAGTGCCACAAATAAGTTGCACTATCATTATCAACTCTGCATCTTTTGGCTTCAACATTATGAATATGTGTATCACTACTATCGAGATTCATCAAAAATAGACCACTCTTCAAGGGTGCATGACCATAAAAGATATTACTCATATAAATAGAACAACCATTATTCTTTGATTTAAATGAATAACCGTCTCGTGTCAAACAAGATCCATATATAATGTTCATGCTCAACGCTGGCACCAAATAACAATTATTTAGGTCTAATACTAATCCCGAAGGTAGATGTAGAGGTAGCGTGCCGACCGCGATCACATCGACTTTGGAACCATTTCCCACGCGCATCGTCACCTTGTCCTTTGCCAGTGTTCGCTTAATCCATAGTCCCTATTTCGAGTTGCAAATATTAGCAACAGAACCAGTATCAAATACCCAGGTGCTACTGCGAGCTCTAGTAAGGTACACATCAATAACATGTATATCACATATACCTTTGTTCACCTTGCCATCGTTCTTATCCGCCAAATACTTGGGGCAGTTCCGCTTCCAGTGACCAGTCTGCTTGCAGTAGAAGCACTTAGTGTCAGCCTTAGGTCCAGACCTGGGTTTCCTCTCCTGAGCAGCAACTTTCTTGCTGTTCTTCTTGAAGTTCCCCTTCTTCTTCCCTTTTCCATTTTTCTTGAAACTAGTGGTCTTGTTGACCATCAACACTTCATGCTCCTTCTTGATTTCTACCTCCACAGCCTTTAGCATTGTGAAGAGCTCGGTAATTGTCTTATCCATCCCTTGCATATTATAGTTCATCACGAAGCTCTTGTAGCTTGGTGGAAGTGATTGGAGAATTCTGTCAATGACGCTATCATCCAGAAGATTAACTCCAGTTGAATCAAGTGATTATTATACCCAGACATCTTGAGTATATGCTCACTGACAGAACTATTCTCCTCCATCTTGTAGCTATAGAACTTACTGGAGACTTCATATCTCTCAATCCGGGCATTTGCTTGAAATATTAACTTCAACTCCTGGAACGTCTCATATGCTCCATGACGTTCAAAACGTCGTTGAAGTCCCGGTTCTAAGCCGTAAAGCATGGCACATTGAACTATCGAGTAGTCATCAGCTTTGCTCTGCCAGACGTTCTTAACGTTGTCAGTTGCATCAGCAGCAGGCCTGGCACCCAACGGTGCTTCCAGGACGTAATTCTTTTGTGCAGCAATGAGGATAATCCTCAAGTTACGGACCCAGTCTGTGTAATTGCTACCATCATCTTTCAACTTTGCTTTCTCAAGGAATGCATTAAAATTCAACGGAACAACAACACGGGCCATCTATCTACAATCAAACATAGACAAGCAAGATACTATCAGGTACTAAGTTCATGATAAATTTAAGTTCAGTTAATCATATTACTTAAGAACTCCAACTTAGAAAGACATCCCTCTAATCCTCTAAGTGATCACATGATCCAAATCAACTAAACCATAACCGATCATCACGTGAAATGGAGTAGCTTTCAATGGTGAACATCACTATGTTGATCATATCTACTATATGATTCACGTTCGACCTTTCGGTCTCAGTGTTCCGAGGCCATATCTGCATATGCTAGGCTTGTCAAGTTTAACCTGAGTATTCTGAGTGTGCAAAAACTGGCTTGCACCCGTTGTAGATGGATGTAGAGCTTATCACACCCAATCATCACGTGGTGTCTGGGCACGACGAACTTTGGCAACGGTGCATACTCAGGGAGAACACTTTTATCTTGAAATTTAGTGAGAGATCATCTTATAATGCTACCGTCAATCAAAGCAAGATAAGATGCATAAAAGATAAACATCACATGCAATCAATATAAGTGATATGATATGGCCAGCATCATCTTGTGCTTGTGATCTCCATCTCCGAAGCACCGTCATGATCACCATCGTCATCGGCGCGACACCTTGATCTCCATCGTAGCATCGTTGTCGTCTCGCCAATCTTATGCTTCTATGACTATCGCTACCGCTTAGTGATAAAGTAAAGCATTACAGGGCGATTGCATTGCATACAATAAAGCGACAACCATATGGCTCCTACCAGTTGCCGATAACTCGGTTACAAAACATGATCATCTTATACAATAAAATATAGCATCACGTCTTGACCATATCACATCACAACATGCCCTGCAAAAACAAGTAGACGTCCTCTACTTTGTTGTTGCAAGTTTTACGTGGCCGCTACGGGCTTAGCAAGAACCGTTCTTACCTACGCATCAAAAACCACAATGATAGTTTGTCAAGTTGGTGCGGTTTTAACCTTCGCAAGGACCGGGCGTAGCCACACTCGGTTCAACTAAAGTTGGAGAAACTGACGCCCGCCAGCCACCTGTGTGCAAAGCACGTCGATAGAACCAGTCTCGCGTAAGCGTACGCGTAATGTCGGCCCGGGCCGCTTCATCCAACAATACCTCCGAACCAATGTATGACATGCTGGTAAGCAGTATGACTTATATCGCCCACAACTCACTTGTGTTCTACTCGTGCGTATAACATCAACGCATAAAACCAGGCTCGGATGCCACTGTTGGGGAATGTAGTAATTTCAAAAAAATTCCTACGCACACGCAAGATCATGGTGATGCATAGCAACGAGAGGGGAGAGTGTTGTCCATGTACCCTCGTAGACCGAAAGCGGAAGCGTTAGCATAACGCGGTTGATGCAGTCGTACATCTTCACGATCCGACCGATCAAGTACCAAACGTACGGCACCTCCGAGTTCAACACACGTTCAGCCCGATGATGTTCCTCGAACTCCGATCCAGCCTAGTGATGAGGGAGAGTTTCGTCAGCACGACGGCGTGGTGACGATGTTGATGTTCTACCGATGCAGGGCTTCGCCTAAGCACCACTACAGTATTATCTAGGTGGACTATGGTGGAGGGGGGCACCACACACGGCTAAAAGATCAAACGATCAATTGTTGTCTCTTTGGGGTGCCCCCTGCCCCCGTATATAAAGGAGCAAGGGGGAGACCGGCCGGCCCTCTATGGCGCCCCCAAGAGGGGAATCCTACTAGGACTCCAAGTCCTAGTAGGTTTCCACCAAAAGGGAGAGAGGGGGAAGGAAGGAGAGGGAGAAGGAGAAGGAAAGGGGGGCGTCGGGCCCTCTCCTAGTCCAATTCGGACCATAGGGGGAGGGGCGCACGGCCTGCCCTAGGACGCCCCTCTCTCTCCACTAAGGCCCATCGAGGCCCATTAGTTCCCCCGGGGTTTCTGATAACCCTCCGGCACCCCGGTTTTATCCGAAACTTCTCCAGAACACTTCCGGTGTCCGAATATAGTCGTCCAATATATCAATCTTCATGTCTCGACCATTTCGAGACTCCTCGTCATGTCCGTGATCACATCCGGGACTTCAAACATCCTTCGGTACATCAAAACACATAAACTCATCATAAAACTGTCATCGTAACGTTAAGCGTGCGGACCCTATGGGTTCGAGAACTATGTATACATGACCGAGACACGTCTCTGGTCAATAACCAATAGCGGAACCTGAATGCTCATATTGGCTCCCACATATTCTACAAAGATCTTTATCGGTCAGACCGCATAACAACATACGTTGTTCGCTTTGTCATTGGTATGTTACTTACCTGAGATTCGATCGTCGGTATCTTAATACCTAGTTCAATCTCGTTACCGGCGAGTCTCTTTACTCGTTCCGTAATACATCATCCCACAACTAACTCATTAGTTGCAATGCTTGCAAGGCTTAATTGCTGTGCATTACTGAGAGGGCCCAGAGATACCTCTCCGACAATCGGAGTGACAAATCCTAATCTCGAAATACACCAACCCAACAAGTACCTTCGGAGACACCTGTAGAGAACCTTTATAATCACCCAGTTACGTTGTGATGTTTGGTAGCACACAAAGCGTTCCTCCGGTAAACGGGAGTTGCATAATCTCATAGTCATAGGAACATGTATAAGTCATGAAGATAGCATCATACTAAACGATCGTGTGCTAAGCTAACGGAATGGGTCATGTCAATCACATCATTCTCCTAATGATGTGACCCCGTTAATCAAATGACAACTCATGTCTATGGTTAGGAAACATAACCATCTTTGATCAACGAGCTAGTCAAGTAGAGGCATACTAGTGACACTCTGTTTGTCTATGTATTCACACATGTATTATGTTTCCGGTTAATACAATTCTAGCATGAATAATAAACATTTATCATGATATAAGGAAATAAATAATAACTTTATTATTGCCTCTAGGGCATATTTCCTTCACCTACAACCTCTACTAGTTGGTTGACTACTCCGAGAGAAACTGACACTTGTCATTGAGAGCATCCCATCCTCCGAGGACTTTGAGCGAAAATCATCAAGGAAAACCCAAACCCAAACACCTACCAACCCAAAGTGATTGAGCATCACTGAAGAGATTGTTCCTGTGTGGAACCGATGCTTGTTACCTTTGAGGACTGTGCATCCTTCAGACGGTTAGCGTCATGGTCTAGAGCATCCAAGAAGAAATTATGGATCAGCGAGTGACCGAGTTTGTGAAGGTTTGGAAGTCACCTGAAGACTTACCACGAGTGATTGGGTGAGGTCTGTGTGACCTTAGCTCAAGGAGAATACGGTGAGGACTGTGTCTCCTTAGGTTTAAATACCTAGTTGCTCCAACCAGACGTACGACTGTCACAGTAGTTGGAACTGGTCTACCAAATCACTGTCTTCACCGAGCTACTGGTTCTATTTCCTCAACCCTTTCATTTCTTCATTATTGTGTTGTTGTACTTGATTATTACTATCTGAAGGCATCGACTAAAGACTTTCTCAATTTCCTCAATCCTATTTCTTCAGTCAGTTTGTCTTCAGCCTGCTTATCATGTGTTTATGCTACTTGTACTCTGTGCTTGTTTTTATTTCATCATGATGACTGTACTACTGCTCTGTTATGCTTGCATCTGAGTACTTATTCCGCTGCTAGTCATTTGTGAGTTAGGAATTTCCTCGCCTTGAAATTCCTCAGTGACGAATTTGTAAAAATCGCCTATTCAACCCCTCTAGTCGATATAACGCACTTTCACGGACCCTCAAACTGCCCACAAACGTCAGGATGGCACGGTCCAGATGCGTTTAGCCATCCAACACGAACCTGTATCCGCCCACCGACCGGCCCGGACAGACTTTTTGCCGCAAAGTCAAAATAAACTTGGGGGCGGGGGAAGGGGAGGGGGCATTGCGTGAGTCCAAACATCATCCACGTAGAACTCCGATACCCTTAGCCCACCCAAAGCCCCTCTGTAGGATCGGAAGTATGTCTAGAGGGAGGGTGATTAGACTACTTGACCAAATAAAATCTAGCCTTTTCCCAATTTTAGTTCTTGGCAGATTTTAGCTATCTTAGCACAAGTCAAGCAATCTCTACACAATTCAAGCAAGCATGCAAAAGAGTATATGATCAGCGGAAAGTAAAGCATGCAACTTGCAAGAATGTAAAGGGAAGGGTTTGGAGGATTCAAACGCAATTGGAGACACTGATGTTTTTGTCGTGGTTCCGATAGGTGGTGCTATCATACATCCACGTTGATGGAGACTTCAACCCACGGAGGGTAATGGTTGCGCGAGTCCACGGAGGGCTCCACCCACGAAGGGTCCACGAAGAAGCAACCTTGTCTATTCCATCACGGCCGTCGCCCACGAAGGACTTGCCTCACTAGCGGTAGATCTTCACGAAGTAGGCGATCTCCTTGCCCTTACAAACTCCTTGGTTCAACTCCACAATCTTGTCGGAGGCTCCCAAGTGACACCTAGCCAATCTAGGAGACACCACTCTCCAAGAAGTAACAAATGGTGTGTTGATGATGAACTCCTTGCTCTTGTGCTTCAAATGATAGTCTCCCCAACACTCAACTCTCTCTCACAGGATTTGGATTTGGTGGAAAGAAGATTTGAGTGGAAAGCAACTTGGGGAAGGCTAGAGATCAAGATTCATATGGTTGGAATGGAATATCTTGAGCTCAACACAAGTGTAGGTGGTTCTCTCTCAGAAAATGTGTATTGGAAGTGTAGATGTGTTCTGATGGCTTTCTCTTCGAATGAAGAGTGGGTGGAGGGGTATATATAGCCTCCACACAAAATCTAACCGTTACACACAATTTGCTAAACTCGGTGGGACCGAATGGTTAAACTCGGTCGGACCGATTCAGCAAACCAAGTGACCGTTAGGATTTTCGGTGGGACTGAGATGCAACTCGGTAGGACAGATATGGTTAGGGTTCAGGCATAACTTAATCTCGTTGTGACCGATTACACAAACTCGGTAGGACCGATTTTGGTAATAAGCTAACCAGAGAGTTGGTCATGTAAACTCGGTGGGACCGATTCGCTCATCTTAGTGAGACCGAAATGTTACAAAAGGGAAACAGAGAGTTTACATTGCAATCTCGGTGGGACCGATCACTCACTTCGGTTAGACCGAAACGTTACGAAGGGAAACAGAGAGATTACAATCCCATCTCGGTGAGACCGAGATCCCTATCGGTGAGACCGATTTGGCTAGGGTTTGTGGCAGTGGCTACGACATCTGAACTTGGTGGCGCCGGATCGAAAGAATCGGTGGGGCCGAGTTTGACTTTTGGTTTAGATCAAATGTGGATGTGGGAAGGTAGTTGAGGGTTTTGGAGCATATAACTAAGCACTTTGAGCAAGCAAGCCATTAAGCAACACATCATCCCTCCTTGATAGTATTGGCTTTTCCTATAGACTCAATGTGATCTTGGATCACTAAAATATAAAATGTAGAGTCTTGAGCTTCAAGCTCTGCACATTGGGGCGCGGGGCGTCGGGCTTCTTGTTGGGGCAATTCTTGGAGTAGTGTCCTGGCTGACCACATCCAAAGCAAGTGACTTGGTTGGGGTTGCTGCTCTTGCCGGGATTGTTATTGGGGTTGTTATAAGCTGGCCTAGGGTTGGCATACTGCTGAGTTGGATAGTTGGCGCGGGGTGCAGGAGCTCTTGGCTGCTGATAGGTTGGCTTGACCGGGGTTGGCTGCCACGGGCGAGGCTTCTGGTTGCTGGAGCTACCCTTGCTGATCATCTTGCGCTTACGGGTATCATCCAAAGCACGTCGCTTGTCTTCAAGCATGAGTGCCTTGTTTACCAGGTCAGGAAAGGTCTGGCAGTCACACACAACAAGCGAGTACTGCAGAGTCTGGTTAAGGCCTTCCATGAAGCGCTCCCTTTTGGCAGCATCAGTGCTGACATCTTCAGGGGCATACCTTGAGAGAACACTGAACTTCTGCATGTACTCCTTGACAGTGCTGCTACCTTGCTTGAGGGCTCGGAACTCACGCTTCTTGATAGCCATGATTCCGGAAGGAATGTGGGCCTTGCGGAATTCTACCTTGAAGTCATTCCAAGTGATGTTTTGCTCAGCATGCATGGCCTTGAATCCATCCCACCAAGCTCTAGCAGTCCCCCCGAGACAGTGAGCAGCATACGCCACCCTATCACGGTCCTTAGTGCATCCGACTAGTTCCAGAAGATCCTCAATGGTGCGGACCCAGTCGTCTGCATCCAGGGGTTCAGCAGTCTCGATGAAGGTGGGTGGTGCATGCTTCTTGAACTCCACCAACGTGGAACGTCCATTGCCGTTCCCCGCCGGCTGACGGTTGACAGCTTGAGCAATCATCTGGAGGGCTGCAGTGTTGGCTTGGCGTTCCTCTCGGAAGGCTTGGAGAAGCTGAGCCATGTCCATGCTTGGAGGTGGTGGCGGTGGTGGAACTTGTCCTTGGGTTTGGTCCTGACTGGCTCCTTCTCCGGCTTCTTGCTGCTGGGTAGAGGTACCAGTACGAGTTACAACAGGCATCCTGTTGGAGCGATCAAGGTCTCATGATTGGGAAAGATGGGGAAAGCAATATAGATGGGTTGCCTAGTAAGGGGTTGGTATGGCACTAATTGTTTCCATGCAAGGGCCAAAAGGCCAAACACATCCATTAAAATCCAAATGGGTGACGTAGTCGCTTACAAGTTCCCGAAGGAAAGCACGACGTCCATCAAACACATCAAAAGCAAACACAACACTACATGGTTTCATATGAACCATCACAAGGACTCGACTTCGTATAGGGGTACACGACCTATCTTACCGTAGAGGTTGTTAACGCAATATCCGGATTGCGGATGATGCCTAAGTGGTGGAATGCTCGGTCGCATAGTCTGGCTCTTCTGGGTCTTCCTCCTCATCATCGATGGCCTGACCTTTCTCTTCACTTGAAGGGGTGGGGGAGTGGAGGAGCTCAACACGGCGTTGCTTTGCCGGTGGTGCGAAGAGCTTGCGGTATTCCTTTGCGCTCATGCGGTGCTGCTGTGGTGGTTCTCCATCCTTTGGGGGTCTTCCGCCTCGGTATGCGATTGCGGGCTGACCAGGGGGAGCACCTTCCTTTTTGATGCTATCCGTCTTCTCTTGTGCTTGGCAAAGAAGTGCCTTGAGGGTTGCCGTTTCGACGGCAAGAACTAGTGTTGCCATCTGGGGTCCCTCGAAGAACCAGCTTGTTGGAGAGTCATTGGCCTTCACGATCACTTCCACATGATACTCCGTCTCGGTGTCATTGATCCAATGCTCATGGTAGGTGAAAGTGGGGGCTCGGTGGAACTGGCACTTCTTGAGGCTATCCTCGAGAAGCACGGGAAATCCGGTGGTCAGGAAGTCTTCGGGTACGGCAGCTGTCGGTGTCAAAACCGGCGGATCTCGGGTAGGGGGTCCCGAACTGTGCGTCAAGGTCGGATGGTAACAGGAGACAAGGGACACTTTGTTTTACCCAGGTTCGGGCCCTCTCGGTGGAGGTAAAACCCTACTCCTGCTAGATTAATATTGATGATATGGGTAGTACAAGAGTAGATCTACCACGAGATCAAGGAGGCTAAACCCTAGAAGCTAGCCTATGGTGTGATTGTGTATGAAGATGATTCTCTCCTACGGACTACAACCCTCCGGTTTATATAGACACCGGATAGGGTTAGGGTTACACAGAGTCGGTTACGTTGGTAGGAGATCTTTAATATCCGCACGCCAAGCTTGCCTTCTACGTCAAGGAAAGAACCTTCCGGACACGGGACAGAGTCTTCAATCTTGTATCTTCATAGTCCTGGAGTCCGGCGGGAGGTGTAGTCCGGCTATCCGAACACCCCCTAATCCAGGACTCCCTCAGTAGCCCCTGAACCTGGCTTCAATGACGACGAGTCCGGCGCGCAAATTGTCTTCGACATTGCAAGGCGGGTTCCTCCTCCAAGTTCTTCAAGAAGATGAATAACACCAAAAAGGTGTCCGGCTCTGCAAAACAAGTTTCCACGTATCGCCATATAGAGAATAATGTTAACACAAATCCAATCTGCTGACGTATCCCGCTGTGCATCATAACACTGCGGCCAAGCCTTCTGTACGGAATATTTTTACTGTTCCACCGCTACACGTTTAACGAGGCGGTTTCCTTGGCACGTCTTATCGAAGCAGAGATCGTGCGCCCCTTTCAACGGGATTCTCATTAACATGGACGTGGGTAACCCAACCGCGCCATTTACCACGGCGTTTGAGAGGCAAGTGAGTTTTATTAGGCAAGTGGGGGCGCATAACCGCATCCGCCCATATAAGGGGATAAGGATCCACCTTTTTACTTACGCCTTCTTCCTCCTCTTCCTATCCATCCTTTGTGCTCTCGAGCTCCAGCGCCCAAGCTCGCACTTCCCACCTCGGCCTACTCCAGCAATGTCCGGAGCGGGTGGCAAGTGGATGGCCTCCTCCGTCACGGAGGATCAAGTAAAAAAGTTAAGGAAAGCCGGATACCTGTCCAAGGACATCCCACATCGGCTTCCTGAGGAAGGGCAGCTTATTCCTACCCGAAAGCCCCATGAGAGGGTAGTCTTTCTTCCCCACTTCCTCCGCGGACTGGGTTTTCCACTTCACCCATTCGTCCGGGGTCTCATGTTCTACTACGGGCTGGATTTCCACGATCTGGCCCCGAACTTTATCCTCAACATCTCGGCGTTTATCGTCGTGTGCGAGGCCTTTCTCCGCGTCCGCCCCCACTTCGGCCTTTGGCTCAAGACTTTCAACGTCTAGCCTAAGGTGGTATCCGGCACCCAGGCGGAGTGCGGAGGTGCTATGGCCAGCAAGATGGCCAACGTCCTCTGGTTCGAGGGCTCTTTTGTGGAGACCTTGAAGGGGTGGCAAGCTGGGTGGTTTTACATCACCGAGCCACGCGATCCGGAATGGATCGCAGCCCCCGAGTTCAGATCCGGACCCCCCACGCGGCTTATGTCCTGGAAAGAGACGGGCCTGTCGTGGGGTAACGAAGAAGAAGTGACCGGACTGCAGACATGCATCCGCTCCCTGGTGAACAAGCCAATCAAGCTTGTGAATGTAATCCAGGTTATGCTCGTCCACCGGATCCTCCCGTGCCAACAACGGGATTTTACTTTGTGGGAATTCGACTCGGCGCGACACCAAACCCTTAGTAGGCTCTTCAACACGACGTATGAAGACGTCTGGAAGGTGCTAACCAAAGGCGCCGAGTGCCCCACATCCGCTTCCGAGGACCGCGGATATAGCTCGCAGCGCAACGCTGGCGAGGCAGGCTATTTATACCTTTCACAGGTTCGTTAAGCTTTTCTACATAGATTAACTCTATGTGGGATCTAAAAACTCCCTTTGCCTTTGACAGGCGTGGCTGAAGATAGCCGGACCAATCAACTGTCCGGCTCCTCTGCCCGAAGACCCAGCCCCAGCTCTCCTAGAGAAGCTGCTGGCTCCGGCGCCCTATGTGGTGCCGGAGAAGAAGGTCAAGAAGAAGAAGACCACCGGGACTCGAAAGAGTGCCCGCAATGTGGTGGTGTCGAGCTCGTCATCTGGCGAGTCTGCGACGCCCTCCCCTCGTGAAAGCGAGCAGGAGGAAGAAGAAATCCCTCCCCCTCCAACGGGGGAAGGAAAGAAGAGGAAGGCCGCCCCAACGGGGGCGGCTACGGGATCCAAAAAGAGGAAGACCCCCACGCCGGACTACTCCCCCGACCCCTACGAGGACGAGGAGGAGCGGCCGGAAAGGTCCAAGCGTCCGGCGACGTCGTAAGTATTCGGATACCAGAGTAACTCATGACATCCTTTCATTTGCACAACTTTCCCTTATGTTGAATGCAATCGTGCAGGCCGCCCCGGGCCGAACTCGACGATTCGTCGAGTGGTTCCCTGGATTCATCGGACGTGAACTCTGTTCCGCCCGCTGTCTCCCCCTGCCAGGTAGACGACGCCGAAGTGGCGTCCCACCGAACTCCTAGGCAGAAGGAGGTGGTCCTGGAGGAGCTGCCAGGCAACCTCCCGGACTCCAAGAGTGGAGGGGACAAGTCCCCCCAGGGCACCAAGTCCGGCTTTGTGCCGGACACCGCGCCGGACTCGACAGTCCCGGCCCGCGGTAGGCGAACTCCTTCCAAGAGGAGCAAGCTGTCTGAGCCGGCGACCTCTGCCCAACCAGAGGCGCCGGACAACTTGCTGGAGGCGCTTGAAGGCGCCACCATCGATGAGGAGAACCGTACTGTTATGAGTACGGTGGTCCGGAGGGTTCAGTCCGCCAAAAGCGGATTGAACGAAGCTTGCGCTAGCCTTCTAACATGCTTTCAGGTAAGTAATTAATATGCTAAATTCGTTGCCGCATAGACAGTAGCCCCTGATGCTCTGTTCGGTGTTCGGAAAGAAAAGCCGGATAGAGGATCTAATAATTGTCGCAGGAGTCTAACAAAAAGGTCAAATATGTGTATGCAGGCTTCGCTGCTGTCCACCGCCGCATTAACTGCGCAGGTGGATGTCCTTAAGAAGGACCTTGAGCGATCCGAGCGAGAGCTCGGTCTTGCCCGAGGGCAGCTCGAGGAGAAGGAAGGTAAACAAGACCGTTAATAATAAAAATTTGCCTATGGAGAGGCTTGATTGCAGAAAATAACAGGTATATACTGCCTAATGTAGGGGCCGCGACAGAGGTGGCCACCCTGAGGCAGGCGCTTACCGAGGCCGAAAAGAAGATGGCCGAGGAGCGCATCGAATGAGAAAAGCTTGTGGTCCAATGCGGCGAGGTGCAGCAGAAGCTGCAAGACCTCATGGAAAAACATAAGGGTTTGGAGCTTGACGCGAAAACGCAAGCCACCGAACTCACCTCTGCCGTCGAGGCCACCAAAATTGCCAAGGCCGAAGCCCAGAAGGCCCTCCAAGAGTTGGAGGATGTAAAAAAGATAGCAGCGGGTAAGGCATTCTTAATGCAAAGTAGGAATATAAAAATAAAATACTTGTTTCTTACCCGAATCCGGAGTTCTCCAGGGGCATTTGTCGATCTTCCCCGCAGCGCATCCGACGCCGCCGCGTTCTACTGAGCTGAACAGGGCAGCTCGGCAGAGAGTGTGTTCTGGTCTCAGTATTCTGAGGCCGGACACCCTGTGCCCTTGAGTGATCAGCTGAAGCAGCTGGTCGAGCTCCACAAGGCGGCCGAACAGGCTATGAAGGGCCTTCTAGTTCGGCTGTGGCCTGGAGAGGCCCTGCCTGGGAGCTACTTTGGGCTAGTGCGGCGGCTGGTGGAGGCCTGTCCACGGCTTGAGGTCATCAAGCGCTCTGCCTGCATCGAGGGCGCCCGGAGGGCCCTCGCCCGTGTGAGGGTACACTGGGGTAAGCTGAACGGCGAGAAGCTGGTGAAGGACGGGCCGCCGCCAGGGAAGGAACATCGCAAGCCCGAGAACTACTATGAAGAAGTTCTTGCCGGAGCCCGCCTTATTGCGGATGAATGTGCTAAAGATGTAATATTTCCATGAACTCGTTCGTTTGTATCCTATGCGCTGAAAACTTGTTCATATGCCCTTTAAGCCATGCTTTGAATTTAAAATATTATTTTCTATGCGGCCGTTTATCAGTAATTGAGAGATGGCGAGTCGTCAGCTTTCTCCCCCCATGCAACTAGTGCTGGGGTGTTCGGGATAAACCTGAGGGCTCTTGTTCCCATAGTTGGGTCCTTCGAGGGAGGCCCTCAGCACAACGAACCAGGCAATCGGACTATAATGCTTGAACACTCTCACTTAGCCATAGAACTTTATAATTTTAAATTTCGGCGAAGCCCCTAGATCGGAAGGCCGAATTCGGGGCGCTATCCACGCCTTTAGCCGGATTTAACCAGCTCTCCGCTCAAAGCGGCATAAGCCTTTAAGGACTCGAAAAACCTCTCGAACAGCGACCGGTCTCACGCCCTATCATGATAGTCTGTTTTAGCTTTCTCCACTGAGGTGCTCACCCACATGACCTGGGGCACAATCGCAGCGGTTCTCCTAGTGCTACCTTAGCCGATAGAGCAGAACGTAAGGCACCAAAACATAGGAGCCGGGCAAACCCAACATATGACCAAAATCATGACTCGGAGCCGATGCATATAGTGCTATAATTTCGGGGTGCCGCACTTGTGGAAGTGTACGGACTTCTCACGTCCAGATAAAAGGGTAATGAAGCCCCTGGCGTGGTTTGCCGTACCATGGTGTACGGGTGCGATCATGTTATGGGATAAACATATATATATATTCAAAGAAGGTGATGCAGAAAATAGACACAAAGCTATGCATTGTTTATAAAGAGGCTATTCGAAGTCGGACGATACAAGTAGTGCGATAAGCAAAAAAAAACTGGACTATTTAACATGTCCTGGCCAGGCGCAGGCCGCGGAAATTTGGAAACAGATATATCGCTCGAAATAGAGATCACCTGAGAGTTCCGTAGTGCGGCGTAGCTTTGTCTGCTCTCCTAGGCCTTGTATCGTCTGTGCGGCAACAAGGCCGAACAGGTCATCCAGAATGTGGAGCCCTGAAAGTAAAAAAAAGAAAAAGAAAAAATCCGGCAGCCCCTAGTACGTTTAAGGCCGTATTGTAGGCATGCAGTTAAAATGCCTCCTTCCCCTATGCCCATGGAATTTTAAGGGCATAACTGTGTACTCGAGGTACTAGCTTCGCGATGCTGCGATGGCTGGGGTCGGGGCCGTATTGCTACGCATGCTCCGAACATGCCAAGTGGTCTTGTTGCAGGTTATTCCGGGCGCGCTTTGCATTGTCCGGCGTTTTAGCGGCCAGACTGGAGAGTTGCCTTGAGAGGCTACTTTGTACTTCCGCTGCGAGGGCCGCCGTGTGCTGCTCCGTTGTGATGGAGCGTTCGGTGTTTCCGCTGACCGTAATTACTCCTCGAGGGCCTGGCATCTTGAGCTTGAGATATGCATAGTGCGGAACCGCATTGAATTTAACAAATGCAGTTCGTCCGAGCAAGGCGTGATAACCACTGCGGAACGGGACTATATCGAAGATTAACTCTTTGCTTCGGAAATTATCCGGAGATCCGAAGACCACATCAAGTGTTATTGAGCCTGTGCAATTGGCCTCTACACCTGGGATGACGCCTTTAAAGGTCGTCCTTGTGGGCTTGATCCTTGATGGATCTATGCCCATTTTCCGCACTGTATCCTGGTAAAGCAGGTTCAGGCTACTACCGCCGTCCATGAGGACTCTTGTAAGATGAAATCCGTCGACGATTGGATCGAGGACCAGTGAGGCAAAGCCGCCGTGATGGATACTAGTGGGGTGGTCCCTTCGATCGAAAGTGATCGGGCAAGAAGACCAAGGATTGAACTTTGGGACGACTGGCTCCATCGCGTACACGTCCCGTAGCGCACGCTTCCTTTCCTTCTTAGGAATATGGGTCGCGTATATCATGTTCACCATCCGCACTTGCGGGGGAAACCCCTTCTGTCCTTTGTTGTTCGGCGGCCTGGGCTCCTGCTCGTCGTCGCTGTCCAGCCCCTTGTTTTTATGTTCGGCTGTTAACTTGCCTGCCTGCTTGAACACCCAACAATCTCTGTTGGTGTGATTGGCTGGCGTTTCGGGGGTGCCATGAATCTGGCACGAGCGGTCGAGTATTCGGTCCAAACTGGATGGGCCCTGGTTATTCTTTTTAGATGGCTGTTTCCGCTGACCGGATTTATAGCCTCTGAATCCGGCATTTACTGCCGTATCCTCATTGCTGTCGCTGCTTTTGATTGTTTTGGCGTGACCTGCCACTTTTGTCCTTGGTATCCGGATTACCGGTCTTCTTTGATAAGTTGTTGCTACGAGCTAGCCAGCTGTCTTCGCCCGCGCAAAAGCGGGTCATGAGTGTCGTGAGGGCTGCCATGGTTTTCGGCTTTTCCTGTCCTAGGTGCCGGGCAAGCCATTCGTCGCGGATATTATGCTTGAAGGCCGCTAGGGCCTCTGCGTCCGGACAGTCGACTATCTGATTTTTCTTTGTTAGGAACCGTGTCCAGAATTGCCTGGCCGATTCGTCTGGCTGCTGAATTATGTGGCTTAGGTCATCGGCGTCCGGTGGTCGCACATAAGTGCCCTGGAAGTTGTCAAGGAATGCGGCTTCTAGGTTTTCCCAAGAACCAATTGAATTTGCTGGCAAGCTGTTAAGCCAATGCCGAGCTGGTCCCTTAAGCTTGAGTGGGAGATATTTGATGGCATGCAGGTCGTCGCCGCGTGCCATATGGATGTGAAGGAGATAATCCTCGATCCAAACTGCCGGATCTGTCGTACCATCGTATGACTCGATGTTGATGGGTTTGAAACCCTCTGGTATTTGATGATCCATTACTTCGTCTGTGAAACATAACGGGTGTGCGGCGCCCCTGTACTGGGCTGTGTCACGACGCAGCTCGGAAGAGTTGTGCTTGTTGAGTTCGGCCCGGCCGTAGTTATTGTGTCCGGACTGAAAATCGTCACGTGTTGGGCATCCGCGCGATCCATAGATCGATCTTGTCCGCCTTGCTTTGTGCTCCAGTACGTCTCGCAGGTCTGGCTCGTTTCCTTGTGCCCTAGCCGAACGGCCCCGGGGCATGTTTGGCTTGAAATTTCGACGGGCCTCTCTGTCGCGGCCGCGAGGTGGCCGGTCTTCCATGTCATTTGCTTCCTCCTCTGATTGGGGGAGCGGCCTGCGCTTAGGGTAATTTTTGGAGTGGCACCCGAGTTCGTACTCTTCGGCCGCAAGGACGTCTGTCCATCTGTCAGCTAGCAAATCTTGATCAGCCCTAAGCTGTTGCTGCTTTTTCTTTAGGCTGTTGGCCGTGGCAATAAGCCTGCGTTGAAAACGCGCTTGTTCGGCAGGGTCTGATGGTATGACGAATTCATCGTCGTCGAGGCTTGCCTCGTTTTCGGAGGGAGGCATGCAGTTATCGCCCTCGACCTCTTGTTCTGCCGCTTCCTTATGAAGGTCGGCTTCTCCATCTTCCCGTGCTGAGTCTTGTTGTGGTTGGTGTTCTTCGGCGGTATTCGGGGTAGAATTATTCCCCGTGCCGGAATCACCGTTCTTGCTTTAGCGGGATTTAGAGCGGTGCTGCTGACGCCGGCGTTTGGGAGGCTTTCTCGAGGTGCCATCCACCGCTGTTCCATCGCCATCTCCGTCTTTCGGAGCGTCCACCATGTATATGTCATATGACGAGGTGGCGGTCCAGCGCCCTTCAGGTGCTGGTTGTTGTTCGTCTCCTCCTTCGTCGTCCATACCGTCGAAGTCTTCGGAGCCGAAGTCGAGCATGTCGGTTAAATCATCGACAGTGGCTATTAAGTGGTTGGTGGGTGGGTTTTGAATTTCTTCATCGTCCGTATCCCAACCTCGCAGACCATAATCCGGTCTGGGCTCTCCTGATAAAGAGAGAGACTTGAGAGAATTCAGGATGTCACCAAAAGGTGAGCACTGAAAGATGTCTGCGGCGGTGAACTCCATTATAGGCGTCCAATCAGATTCGATCGGCGGGGGCTTGGAAAGCCCGGAGTTCGGAGAAGAATCCGACTCCTTGGAGTCATGGGCGACGCAGAGTGCGGGGCCGGCGTTCGGCTCGATCGCCTTTAATGTCGCAGCCCCTGAGGTGACGTCCAACCGTTCTTCCTCGACGAGCGCAGCGGGCTCCGAATCAAGGATCGGGGCCGGAGCGTATGCGTCCTCCAGGACACTGTTCGGGAGCAGAGCTATATCATGCCCTTCTCGACAGTGCGGCACGCTTGGCTGTGGCTCGAATCCGTCGAAGATCAAGTCTCCGCGGATATCCGCCGTGTAGTTTAAGCTTCCAAACCTGACTTGATGGCCAGGGGCGTAGCTTTCGATCTGCTCTAGATGGCCAAGCGAGTTGGCTCGCAGAGCGAAGCCGCCGAAGACGAAGATCTGTCCGGGGAGAAAAGTCTCACCCTGGACCTCATCGCCGTTGATGATCAAAGGAGCCAACGAACCTAAAGGTGACGACACAGAGGAACTCTCAATGAAATCACCAATGTCGGTGTCAAAACCGGCGGATCTCGGGTAGGGGGTCCCGAACTGTGCGTCAAGGTCGGATGGTAACAGGAGACAAGGGACACTTTGTTTTACCCAGGTTCGGGCCCTCTCGGTGGAGGTAAAACCCTACTCCTGCTAGATTAATATTGATGATATGGGTAGTACAAGAGTAGATCTACCACGAGATCAAGGAGGCTAAACCCTAGAAGCTAGCCTATGGTTTGATTGTGTATGAAGATGATTCTCTCCTACGGACTACAACCCTCCGGTTTATATAGACACCGGATAGGGTTAGGGTTACACAGGTCGGTTATATTGGTAGGAGATCTTGAATATCCGCATGCCTAGCTTGCCTTCTACGTCAAGGAAAGAACCTTTCAAACACGGGACGGAGTCTTCAATCTTGTATCTTCATAGTCCTGGAGTCCGGCGGGAGGTGTAGTCCGGCTATCCGAACACCCCCTAATCCAGGACTCCCTCAGCAGCCATCTACAAAGGTTGAAGGGGAGAGGTCAATAAGGGAAATATATCTTGGGTGGATAAGTTTAGAAAAGAAGAGAGGTTCAGATGGTCTCAAGCTAACTAACGTCCATGCTAACTAAGGCTTCCTACAGTCAGGATGGCTCTGATACCAGCTCTGTGGGACCCCGACTCATAAGTCGTGATCACCGAATGCACATGTACAGTGATCCCAGAGATCAATGCTCACTGAACACACAGAAGCTGAATAACAAGAGTCTTACATCCATACATATCGTCTTACACAAATTATGACCATTATGGTCAAGTCTTACATTGATAAAGCCTTAAGGGCTGAACATCAAATGAAACACAAGCAGCGGAAATCTTCGTCGATAAATAGAACCCATGCCATCTGCCTTAACCCTACAGGCATTCTGACTGGGAAACATCCTAGTTCGCATGTTCATCTCCAAAGGATTCTTCTTCGAACTCATGTTCCTCCATGCCTGGCCAATTAAATAACCAGTGGCAAGCCAATGAGTACTTTGAATGTACTCGCAAGCAACCCATGTTTTGGTTCAAGGTACAACAATGCATGATATAGGTAAATTTTTTGCGGAAAGCTAGTTTTGCGTGCAATGACATGTTCAACAACTTGTAAGACATGCATCAGGAGAATTCAATCATCCGTGAGGACAGGTTACAGATATCAACATATATAGAGAGGGCAACAACCCAACTCAATCTTGTCAAGTCCTTTGACTTGACCCAAGTAGTTCTGCCCACACACACACTGGTTTGTAAACAAGTGGACGTAGCCCAAGAGCGGTTACCCAACTGTCCTTGACCGTGGACACGGCTATTCGAATAGTTTTACACTCTGCAGAGGTTGCACACTTTACCCACAAGATCCGGGGAACTTCCGTGTCATCCACGTCCCGCGGTACCTCAAGTACCCGGGGTAAGCACCCGATCACTATCTTTCCCTAGACGACACTAACAAGGAGTCCACTCGTTGTTCCGTATCCTCACGATGTACATCATACGAGACTCACTCGAGATCGTAACATCCGAGAGGGGACACAACGGTGTATCCGGTGCCCTGTAAAAACAGTCATGGCCGCCCTACCTGGCACGACCCCGTCCCGAGAGAGAGCACCAACTCTCCCCCGTCACTAGTAATGCGGGCTCCAAGCTAGTATCGGCCTAAGTAATCAATAATGCCCTTTCCCATATAAGGGTAGAGTGGTTGCGCATGTAAGGTTGGAATAACGGTCGCAACTTAAACCAATCCGTTTTTGAAAACAACACACACACTTGCCTCGGTACACCACTTCGTCATCAAGTGGCTACCCAACACATCATCTCCCTCGGGCATAAGTGGCACCCGATGGGGTTTTCGAAAAGTCCTTTGAAAGTACTTTGCCTCCATCACCATGTATATTCCCGCCCTTTTTGCGTAGCTCTACATTGCATCCTATCTACTCCCACCGGCATAACCCTCATAAGAAGGTAGGGTCATGCACCATGCAGGTATCAACGAGGAAGTAACGAAGGCAATCCACCAAAGTGGTTACCCCCTCATCATGATTCCGAAACAACACTAATAAAGTGCTATATGACATGCATAAAAAGGTTTCATAGACATGGTCAAAGGGCTGCTTGCCTGGCTCAGCAAAGTCTTCTGGGTCTTCAAAGTCTTCTGGTCCAACTCCTTCGTCAGCAACGCAATCTATCACCGCAAAATAATAGCGAGAAAAATAAGGCAATAATAAAACAGAAAAATCAAAGTGCTCAGAAAAATGTCAACTCATTTTTGTAAAATACTAGGTGGAAATCTAAGAAGGGAAAAATTCCTAGTTTTAGATTTGGAGTTGTGGAACAAGAGAAATGGATTTTCAAAGGCATATTTAAATGCTTTAAATCACATTTAAATATTTACAATAAAGAAAAGTTTGTTGGATCTGAATGAAAGTGGCACCATTGAATAGGTGGGATTTTTACAAGATTTTAGGAGTTGGAATTACTTCATTTGGACAAATATGTTATCCTGTGGAATTTTTATAAGACAGAAAGAAAAGAAAAAAGAAAAGTGGCACTGTGCCACTGGGCCAGAAAGGCCACAGTGCAGCAGGCCCAGAGGGGAATCCAGCCCGCGCAGGCTGCCACGTCGAAGGCGTAAAGGCGAAATACGCCTTCAGCCGACGCGGCGAACCGGTGCGCGCGCGTGTGCATTTGAACCTGACGGGTGGGTCCCACCCGTCAGGGCGTGAGGCTGACGAGCAGGGCCCACGGTCGTCGTCGTCTACCTCTGTACAGAGGCGACGGCGAGCTCGCCGGCGGTGATACAGGGCACGGGAGGCGGCGTGGGTGGTACCGTTGAACTCGGGAGGCTGTCGCCGTTCGGGTGGTGGTGGAGACGGTTGCCGGAGTGCAGGGGTTCGCCGGCGACGAGGAAGCCGGCGGCAGAGCTTCGGGAGGTGGTTACTCCAGCCGTTTCCGACTGAAAAAGGAGTGGGGAAGAGAGGGGAAAGGGTCAGCGTGGCCGTGCGGTTCCAGATCGAGAGAAAACGGGGGCGGAGAAGGCCTGTACCTCTGGATCGACGGCGACCCGAGGCGGCGGAGCTCGAGCTCGATCTCGAGCTCGGGAGCTCCTGGAGAGGGGTGAGTGGTGTAGGGGGCCGTTTAGGGGAGTGAGAGAGCGAGTGGTGAGGAGAGGGGGCTCGGGGAAGCCTTTAAGTAGGCGAGCCACGGCTCACCGTAGACCCGTGCGCCGGCGAGGTCGTTGCCATTGTTGTGGGTCACGGGGACGTGCGTGGGCATGTCTGGGGTGCTCGTGAGCTCGGTCCAGAGCGAGGGAACGAAGAGAGAGAGGGAGCAGGGGGCAGAGGCGCGCGCGTGTGAGCCGCACCAATGGCGCGCTCGGGCGGCCTCTGTTTGCTAGCGCGGAGGCGCGGGGAGGAGGAGAGAGGAGGGGGCCGACCGCGTAGCGTGATGCGGACGCCGAGGCGCATCGGCAGGCGTGCGTGGGAGTCCCGAGGTGGCCGGAAGCAGCTGGAAGGGGGCAGCTACAGTGCGGGGGCACACTGTAGCACGCTCCAGAGCGTGCGTATGGCTGCCATGGCATTGTTTAAAGGGCAGGGGCGTGCCCACCAATGTCTAGCAGGTCTAGGAGGGAGTAAAGAAGTGGGGTGGTGCATTGGATGCCATAGATGGCCACTGGAGTGAGGAGGGAGGAAGGAGAAGAGTGGAAATGGGGCTGTCCAGAGAGAGAAAGTGGGGTTTTACCCATCAAATAAGTGAGCTATGGACTTGCCATTGTTGCTAGAGGTGAAAGGGGACTAGAAGGGGTTGTGGTAAAAAGTGGAGCTCTCCAAGAGTAGTGGAAGGGGTCAAAACAGTGGTTTTGGCAAAATGCAAGAAGGTGTTTGTTGTTGGTTTGGGCAAGAAAATGAACTCCATTTGGAATGAGACTCCACAGGGTGAAATGACACATATAATTAGGGCCTTCCACCAATTTGGAGCTTAATTGGGCAAAGTTGCCAATGCAACTTTTGTAAACCCTAGATATGAGCAGAAATAAACTTGTGTAGATCTAGTTGAGCAAACCACTTCTCCTTGATGCACCACTTGGTATAGTGGCCTCATTTGGTCATGTGAACATGCTCACAAAAGTTGGGGTTAAGGAGAGAAAGTTGGTAGTACAAACTTGATCAAACTTGATTCTGGTCAGAGAGGGTTTTGGGGCATTTTGGTGAACCAAAATGACTTTAATTGACATGGGGCTTTGCGCGGTGATCACAATATGCATTTGTGACTTGCTGGAGTTTTCCTGGATTTTTATGAAAATATTTCCTGTAGAAATATTTCAAATCCTAGGAATGGGCAGAAATGGTTTTGGGAGGTTTTGTCCAATATTTTGATCATAACCATGTGTTGAAACTCATATATATGGAAAATATATGTCCATTGAGTCTCCCTAATTTTTCTCAAATATTTTTAAAGCTTTTAAATAATTTTAACCTATTTAAGACCATTTCTGGCCTTAAGAAAAATCCTTTAAATAAAATAGGAAAATAACTTTTAAAATTATATTTTTGTGGTTTCTGGGTATCATAAATCTAATAGGAGTCAAATGTATTTTTGAAAATATTTTTACTGCCCTTAATTGAGCACTTGCAGTGCAAACCTCAATCCAGGGGTTTTTGGAAAACTAACTTTTGAAAATACTTTTTGGCCAAATTATTTTTGTAAGAAAATACTATATTGCTCTATTCACATGGCATGATCATTGGGCAGAAGTTTGGGACAAGGAGATGAAGTATAGAAGGTGAAGTAGTTGACTATTAAGAGCACTTAAAAAAAACCACACAGAGAAAACCAACTTCAAAACAAAAGCCAAATAATGCAAAAGTTTTTGTTGGTCCAAATTTTCATGCTTTATTAATGCAAGTAATCATGTTACAAAATGCAGGGTGTGACAGACCTACCCCGCTTACAAGAATCTCCTCCCCGAGATTCCTAAACTAGGCTTTAAAGAGATATGGAAACTCGGATCTGAGGTAGTCTTCACGTTCCCAGGTTGCTTCTGCCTCAGAGTGGTTGCTCCACTGGACCTTGAAGTACTTGATGGTGCGGCTTCGAGTGTGCCATTCAGCCTCATCCAAAATGCAGATGGGACTCTCACGGTAAGTCAAATCAGGCTGAAGGTCAATGGCTTGATGATTGACGTCCTTGTAAAGATCAGGCTTGTCTGGGGCTTGGAGACACTTCCAGAGTTGTGACACGTGGAATACGTTGTGCACATCGGATAGTTCAGGTGGCAGTTCCAACTGGTAAGCCACTTCTCCTCGTCGGTCAGTGATCTTGAAGGGGCCGATGTATCTTGGGGCAAGCTTTCCTTTGATATGGAAGCGCTGGGTTCCCTTGAGAGGTGTGACCCGGAGATAGACATGGTCTCCCACTCGGAAGGTCATGTCCCTTCGACGTGAGTCAGCATAGCTCTTCTGCCTTGACTTGGCGGTCTTCAAACGTTCTCCGACAAGCTGGACTTGCTCTTCTGCTTCACGGAGAATATCGGGCCCAAAGACTAGCCCTTCTCCGATCTCTGACCAATTGAGGGGTGTGCGACACTTGCGTCCGTACAACACCTCAAATGGTGCCATCTGGAGGCTGGACTGATAACTGTTGTTGTAGGAGAATTCGGCGAAAGGGAGGCAATCTTCCCACCTAGCTCCATAAGCTAAGACACAGGCTCGGAGCATGTCTTCGAGTATCTGATTCACTCGTTCTGTCTGGCCTCCGGTCTGCGGGTGGAAAGAAGTGCTGAAGGACAACTTGGTCCCCATGGCCTCTTGGAACTTCTTCCAGAACCTTGAGGTAAACTGGGTTCCTCGGTCCGACACAATCGCCATGAAGGCTTACGATTCTGTTGATGTAGAGGCTGGCTAGCTGGTTGCCCTTGTAAGTCGTTTTGACAGGAATGAAATGGGCTACTTTGGTCAAATGGTCGACTATGACCCAGATGGAGTCATGTCCCTTGTTCGACCTAGGTAGTCCAGTGATGAAATCCATTCCGACTTTATCCCATTTCCATTCGGGCACCTTGAGAGGCTGTAACAGTCCAGCGGGTCGCTGATGTTCAGCTTGGACCCTTTGGCATATGTCACACTTAGCGACGAAAGTGGCTATTTCCCTCTTCATGCCATGCCACCAAAATCTTTCCTTCAGGTCTTGATACATCTTGGTTCCTCCGGGGTGAATGGAATACGGGGTGCCATGAGCTTCTTGCAAGATCAAATTCTTGAGCTCAATCTTGTTGGGTACGCAAATGCGATTCCCAAACCACACAATTCCTTGCTCATCCTCTGAGAACCCGGGGGCCTTGCCTGCCTTGATCTTCCTCTTGATGCCCTCAATACTCTCGTGTCCCTTCTGAGCTTCCTTAATATCATCCATCAGGGTAGGCTTGACTTCAAGGTTGGTTAAGAATCCTGGTGCAACCAGTTCCAACTCGAAGCTTTCAAGTTCTTCATACAAGGCGGGTAGCTTTTCCTTAAGCATAGCATTCAAGGAACAAGCCTTTCTGCTTAATGCATCTGCTACCACATTAGCCTTTCCAGGGTGGTATTGAACACTGAGGTCATAATCCTTGATCAACTCTAGCCATCTTCTTTGCCTCATGTTCAATTCCTTCTGAGTGAAAATATACTTCAGACTTTTATGATCTGTGTATATCTCACACCGTTTCCCTAGGAGGTAATGTCGCCATGTCTTCAGGGCATGAACTACAGCCGCCAACTCGAGGTCATGAGTAGCATAGTTCTCTTCATGAGGCCGTAGTTGTCTTGAAAGGTAAGCTACGACTCTGCCCTCTTGCATCAGAACACCTCCCAGTCCGGTTTTTGACGCATCACAATATATCACAAACTCCTTGTGTATATCTGGTGTGGCCAACACTGGGGCGGTGGTCAATCTCTTCTTCAGCTCCTGGAAGCTCTCTTCACACTTCGGCGTCCATTCAAACTTCTTGTCCTTCTTCAAGAGTTGAGTCATGGGCCGGGCAATGCTTGAGAATCCTTCAACGAACTTGCGGTAATATCCCGCGAGCCCGAGGAAGCTTCTAACTTCCTTCACATTGCTTGGGGATTGCCATTCAGTCACGGCTTCAATCTTAGCGGGATCGACTGACAATCCTTCTTCAGTCAGAACATGACCCAAGAACCCAACCTCATGCAGCCAAAATTCACACTTGCTGAATTTGGCATATAGTTGGTGCTCTCAAAGCTTGTCTAGGACCATCCTCAAGTGTTGCTCGTGCTCTTCTTCCGACTTCGAGAAGACAAGAATGTCATCAATGAAGACAACGACAAACTTGTCCAAATATTCCATGAAGACCTTATTCATGAGGTACATGAAGTAAGCTGGGGCATTGGTCAATCCAAAGGACATGACCGTGCACTCATACAGGCCATATCTGGTTACAAATGCCGTCTTCGGAATATCTTGGGGTCTGATCTTTAGCTGGTAGTACCCAGATCTGAGGTCAATCTTGGAGAACACCTTGGCTCCATTGAGTTGATCAAACAGATCTTCAATCTTGGGAAGTGGATACTTGTTCTTGATTGTAACTTCATTGAGGGAGCGGTAGTCAATGCATAAGGACGAGCTCATCAGGAAAGACATCGAGGTATTCGCATACTACCGGCACTTGTTCCAGTCCAACTTCAGTCAGACAGTTGACTTGGTTGACTCGAGCCGAGGTGGGGTTGGGAGAAAACTTAACTTCGACTCCTTGGTCATTGGTTACTGTGACGGTCCGGTTGGCACAATCTAACAAGCCTTGGTGCTTGATGAGCCAATTCATTCCTAAGATCACATCCAAGCCTTGTGATCTTAAGATGATAAGGTCTGCTTGGAAGTCTACCCCATTAATGACAATCCCGACTCCTTTACATCCTATCTTGGCTCTCATCTCTGCTCCGGGGGGTTGTACCACCATAGGGCTACTCAGGGGTGTAGGGGTCATGCCACTTTTTAATGCAAACTTTTGAGTGACAAATGAATGCGTGGCTCCAGAATCAAACAAGACAGTTGCAGGTGTTGAGTTGACAAGGAACGTACCCAGCACGACGTCCGGGTCTTCCTGGGCTTCTTCAGCAGTGACATGATTCACACGCCCCCTGCCGTTGTTGGGCGGGTTGCGGGCAGCTTGGTTTCTTGGCGGCATACCACGGCCTTGTCCTGGGTTCTGCGCATTGGGGCGCGGGGCGTCGGGCTTCTTGTTGGGGCAATTCTTGGAGTAGTGTCCTGGCTGACCACATCCAAAGCAAGTGACTTGGTTGGGGTTGCTGCTCTTGCCGGCATTGTTATTGGGGTTGTTATAAGCTGGCGTGGGGTTGGCATACTGCTGAGTTGGATAGTTGGCGCGGGGTGTAGGAGCTCTTGGCTGCTGATAGGTTGGCTTGACCGGGGCTGGCTGCCACGGGCGAGGCTTCTGGTTGCTGGAGCTACCCTTGCTGATCATCTTGCGCTTACGGGTATCATCCAAAGCACGTCGCTTGTCTTCAAGCATGAGTGCCTTGTTTACCAGGTCAGGAAAGGTCTGGCAGTCACACACAACAAGCGAGTACTGCAGAGTCTGGTTAAGGCCTTCCATGAAGCGCTCCCTTTTGGCAGCATCAGTGCTGACATCTTCAGGGGCATACCTTGAGAGAACACTGAACTTCTGCATGTACTCCTTGACAGTGCTACTACCTTGCTTCAGGGCTCAGAACTCACGCTTCTTGATAGCCATGATTCCGGAAGGAATGTGGGCCTTGCGGAATTCTGCCTTGAAGTCATTCCAAGTGATGTTTTGCTCAGCATGCATGGCCTTGAATCCATCCCACCAAGCTCTAGCAGTCCCCCCGAGACAGTGAGCAGCATACACCACCCTATCACCGGTCCTCAGTGCATCCGACTAGTTCCAGAAGATCCTCAATGGTGCGGACCCAGTCGTCTGCATCCAGGGGTTCAGCAGTCTCGATGAAGGTGGGTGGTGCATGCTTCTTGAACTCCACCAACGTGGAACGTCCATTGCCGTTCCCCGCCGGCTGACGGTTGACAGCTTGAGCAATCATCTGGAGGGCTGCAGTGTTGGCTTGGCGTTCCTCTCGGAAGGCTTGGAGAAGCTGATCCATGTCCATGCTTGGAGGTGGTGGCGGTGGTGGAACTTGTCCTTGGGTTTGGTCCTGACTGGCTCCTTCTCCGGCTTCTTGCTGCTGGGTAGAGGTACCAGTACGAGTTACAACAGGCATCCTGCTGGAGCGATCAAGGTCTCATGATTGGGAAAGATGGGGAAAGCAATATAGATGGGATGCCTAGTAATGGGGTTGGTATGGCACTAATTATTTTCATGCAAGGGCCAAAAGGCCAAACACATCCAATTAAATCCAAATGGGTGACGTAGTCGCTTACAAGTTCCCGAAGGAAAGCACGACGTCCATCAAACACATCAAAAGCAAACACAACACTACATGGTTTCATATGAACCATCACAAGGACTCGACTTCGTATAGGGGTACACGACCTATCTTACCGTAGAGGTTGTTAACGGCATATCCGGATTGCGGATGATGCCTAAGTGGTGGAATGCTCGGTCGCGTAGTCTGGCTCTTCTGGGTCTTCCTCCTCGTCATCGGTGGCCTGACCTTCCTCTTCACTTGAAGGGGTGGGGGAGTGGAGGAGCTCAACACGGCGTTGCTTTGCCGGTGGTGCGAAGAGCTTGCGGTATTCCTTTGCGCTCATGCGGTGCTGCTGTGGTGGTTCTCCATCCTTTGGGGGTCTTCCGCCTCAGTATGCGATTGCGGGCTGACCAGGGGGAGCACCTTCCTTCTTGATGCTATCCGTCTTCTCTTGTGCTTGGCGAAGAAGTGCCTTGAGGGTTGCCGTTTCGACGGCAAGAACTAGTGTTGCCATCTGGGGTCCCTCGAAGAACCAGCTTGTTGGAGAGTCATTGGCCTTCACGATCACTTCCACATGATACTCCGTCTCGGTGTCATTGATCCAATGCTCATGGTAGGTGAAAGTGGGGGCTCGGTGGAATTGGCACTTCTTGAGGCTATCCTCGAGAAGCACGGGAAATCCGGTGGTCAGGAAGTCTTCGGGTACAGCAGCCATCTACAAAGGTTGAAGGGGAGAGGTCAATAAGGGAAATATATCTTGGGTGGATAAGTTTAGAAAAGAAGAGAGGTTCAGATGGTCTCAAGCTAACTAACGTCCATGCTAACTAAGGCTTCCTACAGTCAGGATGGCTCTGATACCAGCTCTGTGGGACCCCGACTCATAAGTCGTGATCACCGAATGCACGTGTACAGTGATCCCAGAGGTCAATGCTCACTGAACACACAGAAGCTGAATAACAAGAGTCTTACATCCATACATATCGTCTTACACAAATTATGACCATTATGGTCAAGTCTTACGTTGATAAAGCCTTAAGGGCTGAACATCAAATGAAACACAAGCAGCGGAAATCTTCGTCGATAAATAGAACCCATGCCATCTGCCTTAACCCTACAGGCATTCTGACTGGGAAACGTCCTAGTTCGCATGTTCGTCTCCAAAGGATTCTTCTTCGAACTCATGTTCCTCCATGCCTGGCCAATTAAATAACCAGTGGCAAGCCAATGAGTACTTTGAATGTACTCGCAAGCAACCCATGTTTTTGTTCAAGGTACAACAATGCATGATATAGGTAAATTTTTTGCGGAAAGCTAGTTTTGCGTGCAATGACATGTTCAACAACTTGTAAGACATGCATCAGGAGAATTCAATCATCCGTGAGGACAGGTTACAGATATCAACATATATAGAGAGGGCAACAACCCAACTCAATCCTGTCAAGTCCTTTGACTTGACCCAAGTAGTTCTGCCCACACACACACTGGTTTGTAAACAAGTGGACGTAGCCCAAGAGCGGTTACCCAACTGTCCTTGACCGTGGACACGGCTATTCGAATAGTTTTACACTCTGCAGAGGTTGCACACTTTACCCACAAGATCCGGGGAACTTCCGTGTCATCCACGTCCCGCGGTACCTCAAGTACCCGGGGTAAGCACCCGATCACTATCTTTCCCTAGACGACACTAACAAGGAGTCCACTCGTTGTTCCGTATCCTCACGATGTACATCATACGAGACTCACTCGAGATCGTAACATCCGAGAGGGGACACAACGGTGTATCCGGTGCCCTGTAAAAACAGTCATGGCCGCCCTACCTGGCACGACCCCGTCCCGAGAGAGAGCACCAACTCTCCCCCGTCACTAGTAATGCGGGCTCCAAGCTAGTATCGGCCTAAGTAATCAATAATGCCCTTTCCCATATAAGGGTAGAGTGGTTGCGCATGTAAGGTTGGAATAACGGTCGCAACTTAAACCAATCCGTTTTTGAAAACAACACACACACTTGCCTCGGTACACCACTTCGTCATCAAGTGGCTACCCAACACATCATCTCCCTCGGGCATAACTGGCACCCGATGGGGTTTTCGAAAAGTCCTTTGAAAGTACTTTGCCTCCATCACCATGTATATTCCCGCCCTTTTTGCGTAGCTCTACATTGCATCCTATCTACTCCCACCGGCATAACCCTCATAAGAAGGTAGGGTCATGCACCATGCAGGTATCAACGAGGAAGTAACGAAGGCAATCCACCAAAGTGGTTACCCCCTCATCATGATTCCGAAACAACACTAATAAAGTGCTATATGACATGCATAAAAAGGTTTCATAGACATGGTCAAAGGGCTGCTTGCCTGGCTTAGCAAAGTCTTCTGGGTCTTCAAAGTCTTCTGGTCCAACTCCTTCGTCAGCAACGCAATCTAGCGCCGCAAAATAATAGCGAGAAAAATAAGGCAATAATAAAACAGAAAAATCAAAGTGCTCAGAAAAATGTCAACTCATTTTTGTAAAATACTAGGTGGAAATCTAAGAAGGGAAAAATTCCTAGTTTTGGATTTGGAGTTGTGGAACAGGAGAAATGGATTTTCAAAGGCATATTTAAATGCTTTAAATCACATTTAAATATTTACAATAAAGAAAAGTTTGTTGGATCTGAATGAAAGTGGCACCATTGAATAGGTGGGATTTTTACAAGATTTTAGGAGTTGGAATTACTTCATTTGGACAAATATGTTATCCTGTGGAATTTTTATAAGACAGAAAGAAAAGAAAAAAGAAAAGTGGCACTGTGCCACTGGGCCAGAAAGGCCACAGTGCAGCAGGCCCAGAGGGGAATCCAGCCCGCGCAGGCTGCCACGTCGAAGGCGTAAAGGCGAAATACGCCTTCAGCCGACGCGGCGAACCGGTGCGCGCGCGTGTGCATTTGAACCTGACGGGTGGGTCCCACCCGTCAGGGCGTGAGGCTGACGAGCAGGGCCCACGGCCGTCGTCGTCTACCTCTATACAGAGGCGACGGCGAGCTCGCCGGCGGTGATACAGGGCACGGGAGGCGGCGTGGGTGGTACCGTTGAACTCGGGAGGCTGTCGCCGTTCGGGTGGTGGTGGAGACGGTTGCCGGAGTGCAGGGGTTCGCCGGCGACGAGGAAGCCGGCGGCAGAGCTTCGGGAGGTGGTTACTCCAGCCGTTTCCGACTGAAAAAGGAGTGGGGAAGAGAGGGGAAAGGGTCAGCGTGGCCGTGCGGTTCCAGATCGAGAGAAAACGGGGGCGGAGAAGGCCTGTACCTCTGGATCGACGGTGACCCGAGGCGGCGGAGCTCGAGCTCGATCTCGAGCTCGGGAGCTCCTGGAGAGGGGTGAGTGGTGTAGGGGGGCGTTTAGGGGAGTGAGAGAGCGAGTGGTGAGGAGAGGGGGCTCGGGGAAGCCTTTAAGTAGGCGAGCCACGGCTCACCGTAGACCCGTGCGCCGGCGAGGTCGTTGCCGTTGCTGCGGGTCACGGGGACGTGCATGGGCATGTCTGGGGTGCTCGTGAGCTCGGTCCAGAGCGAGGGAAAGAAGAGAGAGAGGGAGCAGGGGGGCCAGAGGCGCGCGCGTGTGAGCCGCACCATTAGCGCGCTCGGACGGCCTCTGTTTGCTAGCGCGGAGGCGCGGGGAGGAGGAGAGAGGAGGGGGCCGACCGCGTAGCATGATGCGGACGCCGAGACGCATCGGCAGGCGTGCGGGGGAGGCCCGAGGTGGCCGGAAGCAGCTGGAAGGGGGCGGCTACAGTGCGGGGGCACTCTGTAGCGCGCTCCAGAGCGTGCGTATGGCTGCCATGGCATTGTTTAAATGGCAGGGGCGTGCCCACCAATGTCTAGCAGGTCTAGGAGGGAGTAAAGAAGTGGGGTGGTGCATTGGATGCCATAGATGGCCACTGGAGTGAGGAGGGAGGAAGGAGAAGAGTGGAAATGGGGCTGTCCAGAGAGAGAAAGTGGGGTTTTACCCATCCAATAAGTGAGCTATGGACTTGCCATTGTTGCTAGAGGTGAAAGGGGACTAGAAGGTGTTGTGGTAAAAAGTGGAGCTCTCCAAGAGTAGTGGAAGGGGTCAAAACAGTGGTTTTTGCAAAATGCCAGAAGGTGTTTGTTGTTGGTTTGGGCAAGAAAATGAACTCCATTTGGAATGAGACTCCACAGGGTGAAATGACACATATAATTAGGGCCTTCCACCAATTTGGAGCTTAATTGGGCAAAGTTGCCAATGCAACTTTTGTAAACCCTAGATATGAGCAGAAATAAACCTGTGTAGATCTAGTTGAGCAAACCACTTCTCCTTGATGCACCACTTGGTGTAGTGGCCTCATTTGGTCATGTGAACATGCTCACAAAAGTTCGGGTTAAGGAGAGAAAGTTGGTAGTACAAACTTGATCAAACTTGATTCTGGTCAGAGAGGGTTTTGAGGCATTTTGGTGAACCAAAATGACTTTAATTGACATGGGGCTTTGCGCGGTGATCACAATATGCATTTGTGACTTGCTGGATTTTTCCTGGATTTTTATGAAAATATTTCCTGTAGAAATATTTCAAATCCTAGGAATGGGCAGAAATGGTTTTGGGAGGTTTTGTCCAATATTTTGATCATAACCATGTGTTGAAACTCATATATATGGAAAATATATGTCCATTGAGTCTCCCTAATTTTTCTCAAATATTTTTAAACCTTTTAAATAATTTTAACCTATTTAAGACCATTTCTGGCCTTAAGAAAAATCCTTTAAATAAAATAGGAAAATAACTTTTAAAATTATATTTTTGTGGTTTCTGGGTATCATATATCTAATAGGAGTCAAATGTATTTTTGAAAATATTTTACTGCCCTTAATTGAGCACTTGCAGTGCAAACCTCAATCCAGGGGTTTTTGGAAAACTAACTTTTGAAAATACTTTTTGGCCAAATTATTTTTGTAAGAAAATACTATATTGCTCTATTCACATGGCATGATCATTGGGCAGAAGTTTGGGACAAGGAGATGAAGTATAGAAGGTGAAGTAGTTGACTATTAAGAGCACTTAAAAAAACCACACACAGAAAACCAACTTCAAAACAAAAGCCAAATAATGCAAAAGTTTTTGTCGGTCCAAATTTTCATGCTTTATTAATGCAAGTAATCATGTTACAAAATGCAGGGTGTGACACATTGGGGCCTTGTTCTTCTCAGCAGCTGGTATACTCCTGGTATTCCTCTTAGGTGCACTCTTGGGCTTGGAGGCAGCTTTGGGTGCTTCTTTGGGCTTTGATGATGCAGCCCTTGACTTTATAGCATCACCCATCAGCTTCTGTGCCTTGGGTGCTGGTGCAGCAACCTCTTCTTCCTCTTCTTCCTCAGAATCTCTCCTCATGGAGGGTTTGCCAAGAACTCTGGCGGTAGTGGTTTTGACTCTCTTTTTCTTTTTGTCTTGGCCAACAGCTTCCTCTTCTGACTCCATGGCAAACTTCATGGTTTCTCCAGTGGCAACCTTCCTAGGTTTGGAAGTGGGAACTCTCCTTGCAGGTGCCTTCTTCTGCATACCTGGCTTTGTGGCTGCAGCTGAGCCATATTCCTTTTTGAGCACTTTCTTCTTTGAAGTGGCTTCCTCTTCCTCTGCAACATAATCTTCATCTTCAGACTCTGAAGTCCTTAGTGGCAGCCTTTGGCAAGTTGCTTGGGGTGCTTCTGCTACCCTCATCTGAGCTGCTAGAGGGACTAGTGCCCTCACTCATGTGAACCTGCTCCTCTGACTTGTTCTGGCTGTCACTTTGATCAGACATGTTGCAAACACTGACTGCAGACCCTATGAATAGATTGTAGATGAGATAGAGTGGATGAGCATCACAAAATGCAGAGATTTTTGCAAAAGAATGAGTCAAAAACTTAGTTTTAGTTTTCCACAGAAAGCATTTCGGATCAACCGATTTGCAAACTCGGTGATACCGAAGCAGCTGTTGGAACCAAAACTAGTGAACTCGGTCAGACCGAGTCACAGTTCGGTGGTACCGAGACTGCTAGGGTTTCACAAACTCCTGAACTCGGTCACACCGATTTGCAATTCTCGGTCAGACCGAGAACCACATGTGCAATGGCCTTGGCCGAATCGGTGGAACCGAGTTCTGCAACCCGGTGGGTCCGAGATGGTTTCGGCGGAAACCTAACCCTAAATTTTTGATTCAATTCTAATCTACGGAGTGTTTTGACTAGATAGAAGTGTTTCAATCGTGGCAAGATTCATAATGAACACAATGTGCTAGGAATCGGACGGGGATAGCACTGTGATCGAGTCCATACCCTAGTTCGGCGATGAACTCGCTACGGCGGCAACGGCGGGGACGAAATCCGTTGACGGCGGCGGAGATCAGCGACAGGAGGCGGCTGGCGACGAGGAGGACGATCCGGAGAACCAGGAGGCAAAGCGAGCTATGCGCGGCGAAGGGGTTTCGGAGAAATTTCCAAAATTTTGCCCATGAGTATATATAGCCCGACCCTGTCGGTGTGACCGAGTGGAACAACTCGGTGGCACCGAGATGCATAACTGTTGAAAGTTACAGCAACTCGATGTGACCGAAAAGTTCAAATCGGTTGCACTGAGATGAAAACCTAGATCGACTTAGTGATCTTGGTATGACCGAAATGGAGGAATCGGTCAGACCGACACACACAAAGAAGTTTTGGAAGTTTAAGTCTATGACAAATCGGGGACTCCGAGTGCTCCTCACACAGAGTGGTTCAAATCTGACTTGATCAAATTTTGTGATGTAGCATGAATAGAGTTTGAGACGAGAAAAGCATAGATAGCTAGAGAGGGTTTTTAGGCATTCTTGTCCATCCACTTGGCAAAAGAAAAGAGAACCAATCAATCAAACAACAAGTGGATGTCCTCGAATGAGTAAAATATGCAATCAACATGCTCACACAATAAAATGGCAATTGAAATATGTGGCAAAGCATGCACAACCAACTCTAGCATCTATCAAGCAATTGGCGATGACTAGGTCATCTATATATGAGTATATTGACTTAGGAGTCAAATGAGAACATTTGATCATAGGTCATACTCATCGTTTAAGCACAAGTGGGGTTACCACTTTTACATAAAGCATTGTTATGTTCACATCATTAGAGTTGCTTTAGCTCAATTCTTAGAGTAAAGCTCCCCCTAGATGTGAGATCCCCCCTAAGAGGGATGAACTAACCTTGGGTTTTGTCGATGATGACTTCATGTAGATGTTGAAGATGTGGATGCTCAATGTTGATGTAGATCATTTGGAGCTATCCATTGGAGTGAGTTGTTCTTTCAATACCTACACGGGTTAGTCCCACAAGGAACAAACAAGGATATCCATAGACATAGAGTGATGCACACACAAGATGATGTCTATGAAAGCTTTTAGGTTACCTTGTCCCTTGTCTTACCAACAAGAGGGTTTGTGACTCCTTGAACTAGTGCAAGATGTGGAAGTTGATTGCACTTGTTCTTGCCAAGATGATAAGAGTGAAATATGTTGGCGGAGTCACCCTCAAGAACTCTCTAGTTCTTCTTCTTCTGGATCCACACCATCTTGATGGGAATCCTCGGAGTTGTAGTTGTACTTGATGAAGTGGAACTTGAAGTAGTCTTGGGAACCCACTTGACTAAGGCCTTAGGAGCTTCTTCAAATGCATCAATTTCCTCTTCAAGCTTGTCCTTGCCTTTTTGCTTGTGGTCTTGTGGTGGAAGATCATCTTGAGCTTGTGTCCCTTTGAAAGAAGTAGGATCATACTTCTCTTGTTGAGGAACAAACTTCGTCTTGGGGTATTGATCTTCTTCCCATTCAACTCCATTGGCATTGAACTTTCGTTCAAAACCAACACCTTGATTCTTCCGGTGCCTTCCTTGCTTGCGTACAATTTCTCGAATTGCTTACTTCCGGCAAGGCTCTTGTAAACACCTTTCTCTATAATTCCCTTCAATAAGCTATTTTCTTGCTCAAGTGTAACTTGGCTAAGAGAATCATTAGTGGAATCAAGAGAACTACTAGAAGCAACAATATTGGATTTAGCATGATCATTGTTACTACTGGAGGAAGAATCTTTCTTGTTCTTGTTACTAGACTCGACTTGAGGCATGTAAGTGGATAAGAGTAAACGCTTGGCAATGTAAGAAGAACTTTTCTTATGAAGATCATCATTGATTGCTTTTAAGAACTCATGCTCTTGCTCAAGGTTGAGCTTTTCAAAGCGTAATTTCTCATGAGTCCTTAAAAGTTCTCGATGATCTCCTAAGATAGTTTCCTGAGCTAACTTAAGAGTGTTTAGTTCTTTAGTTAGAGACTCAATATTCTCCTTATCATTGTCATTCGTTTTATCTTGATTAGCATGATTAATTGACGTTTCATCATAGTATTCATCACTAGAGTTGTCAACAAGTAAATCATCATCACCTAACAAGTCATCTTCATCACTATTGAAATCAACATACTCGGGGTGTGATACCTTTGGGACTTTAGCCATGAAGCATGTTCCAACTCCTTCATTTGGTGAGTCAAATATGTCGTAGGAGTTGGTTGTCACAAGAGCTAGACCGGCAACACCTTCATCTTGAGTATATTCGGAATCGGAGTGATAGCTTCTCTCGGAGTGGTTGTCGGAGTCGGATCCAGATACCCATTCACCAACATGATCTTGATGTCTTCGTTTTGTGTAGTTCCTTGATGACTTGTCCTTTCTTTCCGAATCCTTGCTTCTCCGTGAGGGTCTTCGTTCATAACGATCATCTCTACTCCTTCTTTCTTTAGATGGTGATTCTTCTCTTCTACTTCTTCTCTTGGGAGAATCTTCTCTTCTCTTGTAGGGAGCCGTACACTCATTGGAATAGTGTCCGGGCCTTCCACAATTGTAGCAGTTTCGCTCTCGGCTAGAAGATCTTTTGTCATTGTAGGACCTTGACTTGGAGCTTCTATCTTTGCTTCTACTCTTGTAGAACTTGTTGAAGTTCTTCACCATTAAGCTCAATTCTTCATTGAAGGTTTGTTTCTCACTTGATGATGTGGGGGCTTCACATGAGGCTTTGTAAGCACCACTTGATTTGTTGTGAAGTTCCTCTTTATCCTTGAGTGACATCTCATGAGCAAAAATTCTTCCGATGACTTCCGTTGGCTTGAGATCTTTGTAATTGGGCATCATTTGGATCAATGTGCACACGGTATCATATTTTCCATCCAAGGCTCTTAATATCTTCTTGATGATGAATCTATTGGTCATCTCTTCACTCCCTAAGCCGGCAATCTCATTTGTGATAAGAGCAAGCCTAGAGTACATTTCAGCGACACCTTCACCATCCTTCATTTTGAACTTGTCAAGTTGATTTCGAAGCACATCCAATTTGGATTCTTTGACGGAGTCGGTACCTTCGTGCATATCAATCAAAGTATCCCAAATTTCCTTTGCATTCTCAAGACAACTGATTTTGTTGAATTCTTCGGGGCACAGTCCGTTGAAGAGGATATCACAAGCTTGAGCGTTGTATTGCAGCATCTTCAACTCTTCCGCGGTAGCTTCACGGTTCGGTTCTTTCCCATCAAAGAATTCACCTTGCAAACCAATACACACAATAGCCCAAACGGCGGGGTTATGTCCAAGAATATGCATTTTCATCTTATGCTTCCAACTAGCAAAATTAGTACCATCAAAGTAAGGACCTCTACGGTGATAATTTCCCTCGCTAGACGCCATACTCTCCTAGGTTGTGAAACCAAGGCTATGATCAGCAAAAGCTATGGAAATCAAAACAAATGGAGACCAAAGCTCTGATACCACTTGTAGGATCGGAAGTATTTCTAGAGGGGGGGGGGTGATTAGACTACTTGACCAAATAAAAATCTAGCCTTTTCCCAATTTTAGTTCTTGGCAGATTTTAGCTATCTTAGCACAAGTCAAGCAATCTCTACACAATTCAAGCAAGCATGCAAAAGAGTATATGAGCAGCGGAAAGTAAAGCATGCAACTTGCAAGAATGTAAAAGGAAGGGTTTGGAGGATTCAAACGCAATTAGAGACACGGATGTTTTTGTCGTGGTTCCGATAGGTGGTGCTATCGTACATCCACGTTGATGGAGACTTCAACCCACGAAGGGTAACGGTTGCGCGAGTCCACGGAGGGCTCCACCCATGAAGGGTCCACGAAGAAGCAACCTTGTCTATTCCATCACGGCCGTCGCCCACGAAGGACTTGCCTCACTAGCGGTAGATCTTCACGAAGCAGGCGATCTCCTTGCCCTTACAAACTCATTGGTTCAACTCCACAATCTTGTCGGAGGCTCCCAAGTGACACCTAGCCAATCTAGGAGACACCACTCTCCAAGAAGTAAAAAATGGTGTATTGATGATGAACGCCTTGCTCTTGTGCTTCAAATGATAGTCTCCCCAACACTCAACTCTCTCTCACAGGATTTGTATTTGGCGGAAAGAAGATTTGAGTGGAAAGCAACTTGGGGAAGGCTAGAGATCAAGATTCATATGGTTGGAATGGAATATCTTGAGCTCAACACAAGTGTAGGTGGTTCTCTCTCAGAAAATGTGTATTGGAAGTGTAGATGTGTTCTGATGGCTTTCTCTTCGAATGAAGAGTGGGTGGAGGGGTATATATAGCCTCCACACAAAATCTAACCGTTACACACAATTTGCTAAACTCGGTGGGACCGAATGGTTAAACTCGGTTGGACCGATTCAGCAAACCAAGTGACCGTTAGGATTTTCGGTGGGACTGAGATCCAACTCGGTAGGACCGATATGGTTAGGGTTCGGGCATAACATAATCTCGGTGTGACCGATTACACAAACTCAGTAGGACCGATTTTGGTAATAAGCTAACCAGAGAGTTGGTCAGGTAAACTCGGTGGGACTGATTCGCTCATCTCGGTGAGACCGAAATGTTACAAAAGGGAAACAGAGAGTTTACATTGCAATCTCGATGGGACCGATCGCTCACTTCGGTTAGACCGAAACGTTACAAAGGGAAATAGAGAGATTACAATCCCATCTCGGTGAGACCAAGATCCCTATCGGTGAGACCGATTTGGCTAGGGTTTGTGGCAGTGGCTATGCCATCTGAACTCGGTGGTGCCAGATAGAAAGAATCGATGGGGCCGAGTTTGACTTTTGCTTTAGATCAAATGTTGATGTGGGAAGGTAGTTGAGGGTTTTGGAGCATATCACTAAGCACTTTGAGCAAGCAAGCCATTAAAGAACACCTCATCCCTCCTTGATAGTATTGGCTTTTCCTATAGACTCAATGTGATCTTGGATCACTAAAATATAAAATGTAGAGTCTTGAGCTTCAAGCTTGAGCTAAACTTTTTGTCCTTAGAATTTTGAGGGATCCACTTTCCTCATCCATGCCATGCCATTCATTAAGCTTTTCCTGAAATATTAATCTTGGAATAATGTTACCTCAATGAGCTATATGTTGTTAGGAATTACCAAAACAACCCAGGGATAGTTGCACTTTCACCCTCCCAGACCCCGCGCGTCCATCGTCCCATTTTTCTCTGCATTCGTTTTATCTCTTGCCTCCACCGCCACTCCACCACCCCGACCGCCCCGCCACACCCTTGTTGGAAATCGATGACTCCATCTTCTCAACCGTTACAACCGGGCTCCTACTACTCTCGTACTAGTTGTTGTATTCCCCCGAAGAGCAAGGGTGATGTAGCACAGTAGCAGAAAGTATTTCCCTCAGTTAAGAACCAAGGTTTATAAAATCAGTAGGAGTCTACAAGCTAGCAAGATAAGCAACACCTGCGGACAAGCAAAATAAATGCTTGCACCCAACTTGGCAAGGGGTTTGTCAATCCCCAGTTGCAAGGTTAATAAAAAATAGTGATAGATAGTGATATATATGGCAAACAACAAAATAGTAAAGTGAGCAATAGAGCAACACAAATTATAATAGAGAATGCACTCGAGGGGCATAGGTTCATGTCATTGTTGCCGCCATGAGCCGGAGTTGACGACCCAGATGCCATTTTGGTATAGGTACACGCTGCAGATTTGAAACATGGTGAAACGCTAAACCTTCGCCCCCTACTCGTAGCTAATTTGGAAAAGTTGGCCGCCAACGAATGCGAAGATTTTCCTTTGGCTAGCCTCCCTTAACCATTGTTGGACAGCCGATCGCACGCACCATAATCTCCCCCATGATCGGGTTTGCAAACTCTGCAACCAGGAGAGCGAGATCCTACACCAGCTGCTTGTGGGTTGCATCTTCTCTCGCATTGCTTGGCATGACATGATGGCCTGGTGCCGCCTGCCCGCTCCCCTTCAGACGGCGTGACATGATTCTTTGACTTGTGGTCCACAATAATGTCCATGGCACTGGCTAGCCTGCGTAGGGGTATTAACTCTCTGATCATTCTAATAGTGTGGACTGTCTGGAAGCACCGTAATGGCAAACTTTCTGATGGACCCCTCCTCCACTCAACTCTCCAATGACATCAAAAAGGAGGTGCCTCTATGGGCTAGAGCCGGCGCCAAAGGCCTTGATAGATTAATCCATGTAACCTGAACTTACTCTCTGAGGCTGAGCAATCTTACCCCCTCTCTACTTAATCCACGCTTTTGATGTCGCCATGCTTGTGTACGTCACCAAAACTAGCACCCCGATAAACTATCTCCCCTACTTATGAATGAAATGGTACACATCATTGCATATTCACAAATAAAGCTTCACTAGATTCAACCTAACTCTTGAAGTTGGATGAGGACGGTTAAGCTTTTGCTGACAAGCGTTGTGATAGATAAAAGGAAGCAAATTGCACGTTTAATACGTCAACTCGCTGACGCGTTAGAGCATCTCTAGCAGATCCCGCAAAAACGGTCAAATCCTGGTATTTAAGGTACAAGCTGGAAAAATCGCCCCGAATAGATCCTATAAAACAACATATCCTGGAAAAAAAATTGCAGGCTCCCCTATATTCGAGCCCCAGTCCGTTATATCTAGAGGATTTCGACCGTTTTTTGAGGATCTTGTAACGCCGGTCAACACCGGAGCAAGGGACCTCACGACGCCGCACATGAGCAGCGAACAGGCGGAGGAGCTCGCCGGCGGCCGGCCGAAGCATCGCCAGAGCACGCGTCGGGCCGGTGCGTCACGAGAGTAGGCAACAGGCCAAATCAGGCGGCATGCTGGAGTTCGAGTTTGTCCATGCGTGTGTCCCAAGGAAGAAGGACCGTGAGGAGAAAAAAATGGTTATTGCATGAGTTTATAGGATTTGTTCCGCCCGATGCCTCGCTGTATCGTAAATTCGTTTTAGGGGAGTGCGATATAGTGTTTTTACATATGGCGTTTTATGGGATTGCTAGAGATGCTCTTACACCGAACCCTCGTCTAGATTGTTCCCCACCAAAACCCTAGAATCCCCTAATCCAATCCCCACTGGTTCCCCACGTCTGCCGATGGGGCTCTTCTCGTGGTGGAGGGGCTCCCGCCGCGGCTCGCCGGAGCAGGCCCCGAGCCAGCAGCCGGCGAAGGGAGCGGGAGGCGCGCAGGCCCAGGTGGCCGTCCCCGGCACCCACGGGGCGGTGGAGGTGCTGCGGCAGCGGCAGCCGGACGCGACGGTCTTCGAGTTCGGGTCGGCGGCGGAGTCGGGCACCGCCGTGACACTGGCCGGCTACTGCCCCGTCTCGGACGAGCTCGAGCCGTGCCGCTGGGAGCTGGTGCCCGCCACCGGCGAGGGCGCCCCGCAGTTCCGCATCGTGTTCTGAGCACGAGGAGATAAGCACCCCTATGCTGCCGTCGCGGTATCTATCTTGGGTGTTGCCAGGTTTCGTAGGTGCAAAGGTGTGATCAATGGGTGTATACTGCTGCTTGTGAATTTCTTGAAATAAAACTTGAGATGTGGATGAGTCCTTGTGGAGGGTAACATGTGCTGGTTGGAATGCTGGGCTTTCTGTCAGTTTGTGATGAACAAATTAGCCAATTTCGGCAGCTCTTTATAAGATTTATCAAATTAGCTTATCTTATGGATTGCTGTACTTTGGCTTTTGTATCCACTGCAATTTGTGGGCTAACCATTTGTTGAAATATTTTCAAGATGCAAACTAAATCTTCATAGGGATTAGAGAAGTAGTACCTTGAAACCGTGGTGGAAGTCAATTTATTCACTGGGAGATGTATGAGTGTATGTGCTGTTGCATTGTTAGGCAATGAGTCCAGAAGATAACAAACAGTGAACCTGGACTTGAGTTGCTCCATGACCAATGGTAAGAACAAGCACCTTACCACGACTGTCCGAGCAATAATTTCCTCATTAAGCTACACATATGCAGTCATTTCCTGCCTTTTTTTGTATCTGTACCTTACCTTTGGGCTTAAACTTTTAATTGATAGCACATCCATAAAGATCCCAAACTATTTGGTTCATGTCAATTGGAAGAAAATAGCTTTTGGCTTTCAAATTAGCTTATCATGATATATTGCTGTACTTTTGGCTTTGGTGTGCACTGAAATTTGTGGGTCAGCCATTTGTTGAAATATTTGCAAGATGCAAACTAAATCTTCATAGGGAGAAATTGTGAAGGAACCTTGCTCACTGGGAAATGCTAAGAGTGTTATCCTTACCTTTGGGTTCAGACTATTAATTAATAGTGTATCCATAAAGATCACCAATATTTGGCCCATGCCAGTTGGAAGAATCGTCTAGCTAGTGCTAAAATACTGTTATTTGTGAACTCAGTTCTGGCTTATTGGGGTTCCATTTCTCCTTGCTTTCTGATTTCATAATGTGAGACTTCAGCTTTCATATAAGTTGGCCAAGGTGAATCATGAAACAACTTGCTGGTCACAGTTCTCCACCATGATTTGCTTCACTATTATTTGATGGAATGGAATTGCTTCATGTGGTTAGCCATTTCAAATTTCCACCCTGAACTCGCTTGCAATTTATGATCTTAATAACTTGTAACCCTGAACTAGCTCACAATCTCTGGTGCTATTATATTGGACGGCGCTAGAGCGGCGCCAGTTTTCATGTTTTAGTACTAGTGTAGTACTCCCTCCGTTCGGAATTACTTGTCTCGGATATGGATGTATCTACAACTAAAATACATCTAGATACATCCATTTCTGCGACAAGTAATTCCGAACGGAGGGAATACAATAAAAGGCTACTAGTACAACATCAAAGCTGATGGGTGGTGATGATGAACACCTCTTGTACTCGAGGTTGAGCCAGGAGTCCAGGACAGGGGAGAGCAATCTCTTAAATTGATGAAGCTGGGAAGATAGGTGGAAGCAGATAAATATTTGTGTATCTTTTCACTGTTTCTGAAGACACAAACTGACGAAACTGCTGACTGTTTTTGAAGGCAAATATGACTATGCGAGCATGTAGTCATAAGTTGTGTGGCAAGTGGTACCTTCAAATTTGTTATTTGATGGAATCGGATAACTTAGCTAGTTTCAAAATTTAGCCTGACCTGGCTTGCAATGATCTTATAACTTATAGCATGTACAGTCATAAGTTGTGTGGCAACATCAGATTTATTACCAATTTGTAACCTGTATACATGTAGCAGTTTCAGAAAGAGGGAGTGCATTTGTAGTTATCAGACAACTTTCGGCTTTTGCCTAAACAAGAATCATAGCCTGACATGTTCTTTTCCCAAATCCCAAATAAAATAAAAATCCATTCGAGCTGAAGAGTGAAAAACCATCAGCATGGTCCAAATCAAATTCATGTTCCTATTCTTGGAGCAGCTTGGCGGCACTTCTTATTTTAATTAACCAATGTCTGGGAATAGCTGTCGCCTGAAGCTGTAAGGATCAATGTCAAAATATGTATAGGGATACCTCATACCATATGTGTTTATGATCTGGAAGCGGCGTTGCATTGTCACTCAAACTGATGGTGTATAGAATCAGTTTGTTGTGGACCTCCCCTGTTCTTTTGTCATGATAATATAACCTGGTCATACTCATTTGTTGATGCACCGCCTCCTTTCTGTTCTTGATATTCCTGGAACAAGCTTGTCTGTGCTCTATCATTTGTAAAGCTATAAGATGTGCTTTGCTTTAGTTGCTCCCCCCATATGTAAGTAGAATTATTACCAGTCTCAGACTTGTAGTTTTTTGGTCTGATATATGAAGGCTGGTTGCATCCCAGTGATTTTGGGGCACCCTGTTTTGCCGCCCATCTTATGATGTCAGTCACTTGTGTCTGCTGATGCTCTTCTGCTCAGTGCTCACTCATTCATTTTCTCTGATGAACTCCGGCAACTCATCAGAAAGTCTACGCCTTCTTAGTCAAGTTGAACCAAATGAAATACTGTAGTAGTACTCTGTCTGAAGTAACATTTGCAGTCATACAGAACATCATATTCTGCAGCTCTGATATTGCACCCAGCTTCTGAGCAGTGGGGCCACGCTGTCATTGTCAGCAGCGTCGAGCCCAGCTCCACCAACTCGCTTCCCGCACTATGGAGAACAGAACACCACACCTTATCGTCTTCTCTTCGCGCCAATGGCGCTCAGCCTCTTGAACCCTTCTCCCTCCAGGATCGCACTCAACGCCCCAGTCCCGCCACTCCCGAACCGCTCATTTCTCCTCCCGCCACCGCGCCTGCCTGCTCTCCACGTCGCCCTCCTCCTCCGCAGTCCGCCGCCGGGGCGACTCCAGGCGTCGTCGGCACCGTCGGCCCCGCCGACGGACGGCTCCCCGACGCCGCCGTCCTCGAGGGAGGAGGCCGTCGCGCAGGCCAGGTCGTGCCTGGCCACGGCGCTGCGCAAGCCGCTCAACAACTCGCTCCCGGCGCGGAAGCTCAAGAAGCAGCAGCGGCAGGCCCGGTTCCGCGCCGAGATCCCCGTGGTCGACGACTCGCCGGGCTCCCTCGCGCGCCTCGCCTTCGACGTCTTCTCGGGCCTCGGCGTGTCCCGGAAGGGCTCGCCGGCGAGGCTGCTCCTCGTGTGGCCCTCCGCGGAGGACCAGGCGGTGGCCGTGCGCGAGTTTAAGAACTGGGGGGACATGTCGGCGCTGGCGCACGCGCAGCTGGACTCGGTGGCGCCGGACGCGCTGGGCGCCTGCGACGCCGCCGTGTTCCTGTCCCCGGGCCGGCCGCAGGTGGAGAAGCTGCGGGCGGCTGTCAACGCGCTGGACCCCAGGCCGGCGGTGCTGTTCAACCCGGGGTGGAGCTACGAGGTGGAGGAGGAGGGGTTCGGCGGCGTCGCCAAGGGCTTCGTGGGATCCTTCAACGTGGTCTACTCCTTCATGGGGCTGGAGGTGAAGGGGCTGCTGAGCAAGAAGAAGGGGGTGCTGCTCCGGTGCGTGGAGGGCGGCCGGTTCGGCGGGGAGAGCTGGGTGCTCATGATGGAGGACGAGGAGAAGGAGCCGGAGCTGAAGGTGGTGTCGCGGATGAAGCGGCGGCCGACGGTCGGCGAGGTTGAGAACATGATGTACAACCTCATGGCCGCCAACTCGCCGGTCACCAAGTCCGCCAGGTTCCTCAGGGAGCTCGTGTCCAACGTCACGGGAAGGAAGGGGAAGCAGTGAGATTGGTTCCCTTGGACTTTTGTGTTCACGGCGTCTCCTGAACTTTCTTTCTTCTGTGTCGTGCAAACTGCCTGAAATTCTGAAATGGTTGTGGTGCTACAGCAGCATGTTTGATTTTGTAATCCAGGCGGCATTTCCATGGCGTCTGCAGATTATGATAGGCAATGTTAACCAACGGATAAGGCAAGTTTTGTGTGCTAGGAAATGAGAGAAATCAGGTGTTCGAAAGCTTGAGATTAACACCCAACAATAGACATTTGTTCATCAATCATCATGGCCCTTTCCAGCATTCAGAACAGAATTGAAGTTCTTTTTTTTTTTTGACGGAAGGTAGGCAACGCTGCTTTCATTGCCATTACAGGGGAAATAGTTGGGTTGACCGAAAAGGAGTAGTTTAATACAACAATTTAGTGTGCCTCAAATGGACGTTCTGCGAGGCCACGACTCTAGCTCTCCCTGCGGTCACCCACAACGCAGCTTCGCTCTGCAATCTGGAGAAGACGATAGGAGATCAGCTTCGCTTCGCAATTGTACCGATTGGAGATCTGACTGATGAATCGGCCGATGGATTCGACAGCGAGGTCAGCCTTCGAGTGTCGCATCCATTTGTCATTCTCCATGGCAGTTTTAATGGTCACAGTCTGGAGAATGCACTGTCTGAACAAGTCTGGGTAAAGCTATTTGAAGCTCTGTATGACTTGTTCGATGGCACCTTTTGCCTTCTAGCAATGGTTGGCACATCAAAACTCTAACTCTAATTCCTGATGCGTCTTATTCCAAGGAGAACACGCTTAGGCAACTCCCACGCCACATTTTACTCGTCATTGTTACCCTTCTCCGTATCATCCACCGACATGCTTTTGTTTGACTACAGGATGTTGGTATACACAGAGGTCAGCGTAAGTATTTATAAACAAGATCAGCAGAGCAATTGATACATGTACATGCTCGACCACTCAAGAGTTATTATAGGTTTTAGTGTTTCACCGATTAACCTGTTATGAAGATATTGCACTTGTTTTTTCTGAATACATAGTACATGGTACGTCGCCTTCTTTACTGCTTCACATGTTCGAGTTTCTGCAGAAAACTAGGAAGAGTGGATTTTTGGAACATGGCTGCATTGGAGGACTTTATTTTAAATAGTTTAAGAATCACAGTTACAATTTCATAAAATCCTGGAAAGAATTCTACGTGATCATATGGATGGATATTACACATGTGTAAAGTTTGGTGATGAAATAAGTAACATGTGAGCTGTACAGAAATGACAAAATGATGATTTCTATAGTGAATACTACATGCACTTTTCATCTTTCCAAAATCATGATTTTGCTTTTTGTGTGTAACTCACATGGTTTACTTATTGAGAGAAGTGCATATTACACCCCCCCCCAACTCTAGCCCTAGTCTAATATACACCCCTCAACTCCAATACCGTCTAAAATACACCCCTCAACTCTCAAAAGCGGCTAGAATTCAACCCTCCCCTCCTTGTTGACCGGTTTTGACCTAGTTTGACCGGTTTTGACTGAGTGAACAGTAAAAATAAAAATTTTAAAAACAAAAAATATTATTTTTGAAAAAATTCAAAAAAGTTCCAAGTTTTTTCACCGCGTGAACAGTAAATTAAAAAAAAATCACCTTTTTAGCATGTTTGGACACGTGAGTAAATTTGAGATGTCCGTAAATTCGAAAATAATTCAAATTTTTCAGCATGGTGAACAGTATTTCGGGAAAAAATCCAAAAAAACCACCACGCGCTCAAACATCATCCATGCAAAAAAAGGTTTTTTTAATAAAAAATCGATTTTACTGTTCACCAAGCTGAAATTTTGAAAAAAAAACGAATTTACGGACATCTCGAATTTACTCAGGTGCCCAAACATGCTGAAAAGGTGATTTTTTTTAATTTACTGTTCACACGGTGAGAAAAACTTGGAACTTTTTTGAATTTTTTCAAAAAAAAGTATTTATGGTTTTTAAAATTGCTCCTCATGTCATCTAGTGCGGTGCGGGCGCGGTACCTCGGCGGGGGCGCCTCATTATGGCGTAGGGCATGGTGGCGGGACTGCGTACGGTTGCGCTAGTGGCGGGATTGGGCGGCGGCAGCGTGGCGGCGCCCGTGGCGTGGGGTGGCAGCGGCCAGGTCCGGCAAGGAGGTGGGGGCGTATGGCGAGATGTCCAGCAGTGGCGGCTAGCGTGTCCGATCTAGGGCTAGGTGGGCTCTGGCGGGCCGCGCATGCTGCTATCCTGTATCTTCCATACTCCGTCAATGAACTTCTCCTGGGCTTGACTCGCAACACGAGGACGTCGGGGGCTCCGACCCTAGGCGTGGCGGTGGTGGTCACCTCCTTCACCGAAGGTGATCGTCCAGCTAGTTGTGGCATCACACATCCAGTTCTGGCACCGAGTGGGGTGATGATGCTGCCGGTGAAAACCGTGCGATGACTCCGGTCATGGCGGGCGATGGCGGCATTTTCGTGTTGTTATCTTGTTAGAGACGTCGCCGAGTCAATTGCAAGAAAGCACCACATTTGTGGCTAGGTTTGCAGGAAATTATCAAGTCGTTAATCTGTTGCAAAAAACACCGTAAAATCTCTTAACCCGTTGCAAAAAGCACTGAACAACCGTTTAGCCTCGTTTGATCTCTTTTCCGACAGGTGGGTCCCGAAAACGCTGACGTGGCATGACGGACAGGCAAACAGCGCCGTTCCGAACAAAACGGTCAAGACACCGCGCCGGTCGGTCCTTGTCAGACAGTCCCCCCCCCCCCGCGCCCATGTCCTCTCTCTCGCCCCGCTCCCCTCTCCTCTCTCGCCCCTCTCCCCTCTCCTCTCTCGCCCCTGCTCGCCACCGGTGATGGCCACCTCGCGAGGCGGTGATGATGGCGGTGGCGGTGGTGCTGGCGATGCATCTGGTGGCAGTGGTGCTCCTGCAGATCCACCAGAGGTTTGCGGCAGTTCAAACCCATCTCAGGCTCCGCCTCTTCCACAGCCGCCATCGCCGTCTTACTGTGTTGAGTACGCGGCAGCGAGGGCGTTCGCCAAGGCCGTGAAGGAAGATCCAGAGGGGAGCCATCACTACGCATCCTCCTTCGGCGGTGTCTCGTAAGTTTTCTCTTTCCGTACCCTGATTTGCTTTCTAGGGTTAGGGTTCTAAGTGTTTGTGATTCTAGTGTTATAGGATTATTGTTGTAGGTTGTTTATGTGGTCAGACATGTAAGTGAAGTGTTTATGTAGTTCTAGGTTTCTAAGTGTATGTAGTAGGCACCTAAACATTATCTGAAATTACTGAATGTTAAACTCAATTTGAACTTACTCAATTACATGAAATTACTGAATGTTAAACTCAATTTTAACCTACTCAATTACTGAATTTACAACTGAATGTTTAAATGAAAATATTACAAAATTTATAACTGAATCATGTACTGAATTGTTAAGTGAACAAATTACTTTAACTGTATTTTGGACTGAAACTATAATTGAAACTTTAACCGAAACTTTAACTGAATAGTTTACTCTAACTATATTTTTAACTTAAACTGTATTTTTAATTGAAACTTTAGTTAAATTTTTAAGTGAAATATTAACTGAATTGTTTGTACTAACTGAATATATAACTGAATCTTTAACTTTTAACTGAATTTTTAACTGAAACTATAATTTTAACTTAAACTGTATTTTTAACTGAAACTTTAGTTAAATCTTTAAGTGAAACATTAACTGAATTGTTTCTACTAACTGAATATATAACTGAATCTTTAACTTTTAACTGAATTTTTAACTGAAACTGTATTTTTAACTGAATCTTTAAATTTTAACTGAATTGTTTACTTGAACTGAATTGCTTTACTTGAACTGTAGATTGAATGATGAAGTGTGGGAAGTCAGATTCCATTTCCATGATAGAGATAATCTTGAAAGAAGCCTAAATGTGGATGATATCACATTTTACAATCTGATTGCACTAATAGAGCTTGAAGGATATGGGATGACAGACTTTATGTATTATGTTAGAGATCCAGGTATTGGGGTTTCAGGTATGGAAGAACTGACAGATGATGATAAGGTGGAGGAAATGTTGGATGACCTAGTTATCAAAGGTCGGAAGGTGGTGAACATAACAGTCATCAGAAGTGATGCTCCAAGACCTAGTGATTTGAACATTGGACCAGTTTGTGAGGAGCAGGTTCCATTATCTGAAATAGGTGTGCCAATGGTGTATGAGATAGATACAACAAGAGTACTGTTTCCTAGCCCAACAAAGCCACAACCAGTGCCAGTGCAGGTCATTAAGACACAGGAGAGTTTATTTTTGAAGCAGAAGTGTGCACCAGTACCAGAATTTGCAATGGAGATTGGTGAAGAGAGGCATGAGTATTTCATGGAGCAAGACCAAGATCAAGAGCAAATCGAGCAACTGATGGAGCAGAAGAGGAATGGAGAGATTGAGAAGTTCAGAAAAAAGGGGAAAGAAAAAGAGAAATACAAGGCATCTAAAAGAAAACTTCCAGAGCTAATGGCTTAAGTTTTCACTGATAGTGACAGTGACACAGATTTACTAGCAGATGAGGATATAATTGCTAGGCTTGAGGCAATGAAGAAGCATAGATATGATCCACTTAATCATATTGAAGGGACACTGATGTGGATGAGCCATATGAAGCAGAGGAGGAGGAGGAGGAGGAGGAGAAGGCACCAGAGGAGGAGGAGGAGGAGGAGGAGGAGGAGGAGGAAGGGAGCAGCATAGCAGGAAGTAGCAGAGGAAGCAAAAGAAAGGGGCCAACTACAAGATCTCATGCTAGTTTGGATGAGATTATTGAGGAAGATTGGTTTCCTTCATCTGATGAGGAGAGCAACCCTGGTGACCTAAGTCAGGAGGACAATGATGGGGCTCAAATACCATGTGTGAAGCTTCCAGCTGATAGGAAGATCAGTGCTAAAAAGAAGAAGCCCAGAGTTTGGTACGATGAGCTAAGGGAGAACCCAGAAGAGCAATTTATGAAGAAGCTTTGTTTCCTAGATGTGACCCAGTTCAGGAAGGTACTTCTTAATTTTCACATCTCACAAAATAGGAACCATGCCTTCCACAGGAACTGTCCAGACAGGATTATAGCTGTCTGCAAATTTGAGAACTGTCCATTTTTCATTGCAGCTTCTTAGATAGCACATGAGAAGACATTCTGTATAAAGAAACTGAACTTGCACCACAACTGCCCAGTAGTAGGAGAGAGCACAAAAGTTACTGCTAAGTGGTTGGCACATAAATGTGAGCAACAATTGAGGACATATCCCAACACACCTGTCCAGACTATAATTTCAAACTTGAAGCAAAAGCATGGAATAGATGTATCTATACATATGGCCTATATGGCAAGAAAGCTAGCTAAAAATGTAGTCCTAGGAGATCAGAAGGCACAATATCATAGGATAAGGGATTACCTAGAAGCTGTGCTAGAAACCAATCCAGGAAGTAGATGCATTGTCACAGCAAAGCATCTGAAACTACATCCAAGCAAAAGCCCAAGATTCCATGGCTTGTTCATCTGCCTCAATGCTTGCAAAGAGGGTTTCCTTAATGGTTGCAGACAATTCGTAGGTATGTGCACACCTACTAATTAACTAGTGACTCTACATTTGTATATGCACACCCACTAATTTGTTGGTAATCTACTTGTGATCTTGTATGATAGGTGTTGATGGTTGCTTCATAAAGTTGACAACAGGGCAGCAAATCTTGGCTGCCACTGGAAGAGATGGAAACAATAACATATTTCCCATTGCTTTTGCAATAGTGGATAAGGAAAACACAACAAGCTGGTCTTGGTTTCTTACTCAATTAAAATATGCCATTGGTGGTGAGTCAGACAAGTTTGGCTACTACACTATTATATCTGACAGGCAAAAGGTACTACTATCTCTACTCCAATCATTGCTTGCATTGCTTATTAATTGTCTTTGTTTATTAATTTCATACATGGCATTGTTGTAGTATTCTCAAACTGTAGTTCGTTCAAACAGGGCCTTCTTACAGCCATAAACAATGTATTCCCCAATTGCAAAAAAAGATTCTGCCTTAGACATATGTATCAGAACTTTCAAACAGCTGGTTTTAGAGGGGAAGAGTTGAAGAAATACATGTATTAGGAAAGTTATTCCTATACTGAGCATGGTTATGCAACAACAATGGAAGGCATGAAAAAGGAGTGTGAGCCAGCTTGGAAATGGCTATCTAGGATACCAAAACATACATGGGCTAGGCATGCCATGGACAACAATTGCAAAACTGACTTGGTAGTTAACAATATAAGTGAAGTTTTTAACAAGATGATACTTGATGTCAGAGCCAAACCCATTAGAACTATGGTAGATGGGATCAGGACAAAGTTGTTAGTGAAGTTCAATGCAAATAGGACAAAGGCTGAGACTGCTAAGTGGCAGATATGCCCAACATATGCTGAGAAGCTAGAGGAAGCAAAACATCATTCTAGGTTTTGTCAGTCTATCAAAGCTGGACCTGATCTCTTCCAGGTGACAAGTGGAGAAAGCACATATGCAGTTAACTTGTTGCTACATACATGTGGTTGTAGGAAGTGGGACATGTGTGGAGTACCATGCAATCATGGTGTTTCTGCAATCAACAAGGCAAAACTACAGCCAGAAGATTTTGTTCATGATTTCTTCAAGAAACCAATGTATAAGGCAGCTTATAGTCCAATAGTTTTCCCTGTGCCTGGGCCTGATTTGTGGCCAAAGACTAGAACCCCTGACATTGAACCACCAGTGTTGAAAGAAAAGCCAGGAAACAAAGAGACAAAGAGGAGAAAGAGCAAGTTTGAAAAGCCAGCTCCAAAGGATACATCTAGGATGGCAACTATCACTTGTAGCAATTGCAATAGGACTGGGCATAGATACACTAGTTGCAAGCAGGCTCTTAAACCAGCCCTAGCTATGAGAATGAACCAACACCAGGTAACTATTGTTGTAGGTTTTTGTACAATTTCACATACCAGTTTCTAACATTTGTATGCTGTAATTTCAGGAAAACATGAGAGATGATACACTCAGAACTGTATCTGCTCCTGCTCCCATGCCACCAAGGAGAAGTGCTCCTTCTGCTCCTGCTGCTGCTCAAACTGTAGCTCCAGCTCAACCAGCTCCAAGGGCTCCAAGGGTAGCAAGGAGAGCTCCTTCTGCTCCTGCTTCAGCTCCCAGTGCACCAAGGAGAGCTCCTTCTGCTCCTGCTGCAGCAGCTGCTCCTCCTGCTACAAGGGCAACAAAGAAAGCTAAAACTACAAGGATTGCAACTTCTACTGCTGGTTCTGGTCCAAGTTCTTCTACTGCTGGTGCTAGTCCAAGTTCCTCTACTGCTGCTGGGCCAAGAGGAAGAAACAAGTTCATCCCCCCAAGAGTTGCAGGTAGTGGAAGAGTAAGGAAGCCATCCTTTAAGATGTCTGAGTGGTTCAACTGTTCTCAGGGGAGTAGGTGAAGTTTTGTTAATTTGTGGTGAGCTGATGATGTTCAAAACATCTGCATTTTGGTTGTGATGACACCTTTCATGTAAGGTACCTAGTGGACTTATTGGGCTGTGATGAAAACTTGTGTTGCTTCTGGTTAGCTGTTGATGTTCTAAACATCTTTCTTCTTGTTGTCATGAGTACTTTCATGTAAGGTACCTAGTGGACTTATTGGGCTGTGATGAAAACTTGGTGTTGCTTCTCGTTAGCTGTTCATGTTCAAAACATCTTTATTTTGGTTGAGTACTTTCTGGTTAGTTGTGGCTCCTAATTTTCTTATTGTTTGCTAATAAGTGTGATGAATGTGGCTACTACTGTGATCTAAGATAACCTAATTTGATCATCTAGGGTACCTCGGCGTCGACGACATCCAAGATAACCTAATTTGATCATCTAGGGTGCCTCAGCGTCCTAATTTGATCATTTAGGGTGCCTCGGCGTCGACGGCATCCAAGATAACCTAATTTGATCATCTAGGGTGCCTCGACGTTGACGGTATCCAAGATAACCTAATTTGATCATCTAGGGTGCCTCGACATCGACGGTATCCAAGATAACCTAATTTGATCATCTAGGGTGCCTCGACGTCGACGAGATCCAAGATAACCTAACTTGAACATCTAGGGTGCCTCGGCGTCGACGGCATCCAAGATAACCTAATTTGATCATCTAGGGTGCCTCGGCGTCGACGGCATCCAAGATAACCTAATTTAATCATCTAGGGTGCCTCGGCATCGACGGCATCCAAGATAACCTAATTTGACCATCTAGGGTGCCTCAGCATCGACGGCATCCAAGATAACCTAATTTGATCATCTAGGGTGCCTCGACGTCGACGGTATCCAAGATAACCTAATTTGATCATCTAAGGTGCCTCGACGTCGACGGTATCCAAGATAACCTAATTTGATCATCTAGGGTGCCTCGACGTCGACGGTATCCAACATATCCCCATTCCATCATTTAGGGTGCCATAGTTAACATCAATGACATAGTTAACATCATACTTAACAACTCTAGTCACTAACATAGTTAACATCATACTTAACAACTCTAGTCACTAATATAGTTAACATCATGACACCATAGTTAACATCATACTTAACAACTCTAGTCAACAACATAGTTAACATCATGACACCATAGTTAACATCATACTTAACAACATAGTTAACATCATGACACCATAATTCAAAGCTTACAAGACATGGTTCAAGGCTACACCCTACTTCAAATACTACAAACGGCCACTAGTTCACACATTACAAGTCATAGTTCAATGCTTGAAACTTAAAATAGTGACCCGCATGGTCAGATTACAAATCACTCTTCATCACAAATATCCTTGATGTCCTTCAGCTTTCTCTTGTTCTTGTCACTAGCTTTGACAAGATCAGCAATGTGAAACTCCAAATTCCTCCTCTCAGTGCTCAACTTTTCCTTCTCCTTCAAATGAGCAAACTTCAGATTCCTAATCACATTACCTTGGGCAACCTGAATGCTCTTCAACTGGTCAACCTTTTGATTCAGTTCTTTTTCTCAGCATCCATTGCACCCAGCTGTTCCTTCAAAGCTGAAATATTGTTGTCCAAAGGAGGAGTGATCTCCTCATGTTCACCTTGTTGGACTTCATTTTCCTTGGGAATATTGTCCTGGGTATCAAGTAGGTTGTTCACATCCTCAACAAGCTTCTCATAAGTCTCCTGTAGCTTGTTCTTCTGTGATGTGAGATTGTGGACAAGTGATGAATGTTCCAGACATGCCATCCTATTAGCACGCTGGCAATCCTCATACAAAAGCCATAGTTTGTGAAGAGCATTCTGCATATGCTCTGGCCACTCCTCATCTACCCACTGAACAACACCACATCTGCTTGCTTCCTGCAAAACAACAAGTACAAATGCATTTACTTCCTTTTTCACTTCACTTGTATTCAGTCCAATTCAAAACAACTATAGTATACCGCACATGCATAATTCAGCTCAATTCTGAATTTATATCTGAATTTTTAACAGCATGCTACACTGAGTTTACTTCATTTATACCTTAATTTTTAACAGCACAATACAATTCAGTTCAATTCATTTACTTCATTTATATCTATGAACAATGCACTATGATACTTTTTAACAACACAATTTACTTCACTCAGTCACTATGGATACCTTAATTTTATATCTATGTACTTAATTTTTAACAGCACAATTTAATTCATTTACTTCATTTATACCACTGTGGTGTTGTTCATTTATATGTATGAACAATTCATTTACTTCACTTAGTCACTATGGTATGGTACATGACAGTACCTTTAACTAAACTACTAGGTGAACAGTGAACATGAACAATGAACAGTGAACATGAACAATGAACAGTGCGTATGAACAATTTATAGTCTCTTCACAAAATAAGCAAACTACAGATTTTTGCTAGCACTCACATCAAGTCCATAGTCAATGAACCTCCTCCTAGTGCTAATCCCTTCAAAGCAAACATGCCTCTTTGCCGGCTGGCCATGCTCACACATCACCATCACCTCATCGTCAACACCAGAGTAGTTCGGGTCCTCGATTGTAGTCGGGATCTACATCAACAAAAGAAACGCACAAATTCCATCTCACGGGTTCAAATCGAGCAGGAAAAACAAAATCCCCAAATCGAAACCCTAGCTCAAAGAACCCTAGCTACGAGTACACATCACTGACCTTGATAGGGGAGCCGCCTGAAGAGTACTCGTAGCCCGATTCCTCGCTGTCGTCGCTCCACGAAACCATGGCGGACGGCGGCGAGCTGGCTTCTCACCGACGGCGACCAGAGCTAGAGAGAGGGGGGGAGACAGAGGAGAGGGGCGAGAGAGAGAGAGAGAGAGAGAGAGAGAGAGAGAGAGAGAGAGAGAGAGAGAGAGAGAGGGCGCGGGGGGTCTGTCTGGCGAGCACCGACAGGACCGACCGGCGTGGCGTCTTGACCGTTTTGTTTCTAACGACGCCATTTGCCTGTCCGTCATGCCACGTCAGCGTTTTCGGGGCTCACCTGTCGGAAAAGAGATCAAACAAGGCTAAACGGCTGTTCAGTGCTTTTTGCAACGGGTTAAGAGATTTTACGGTGTTTTTTTACAACATATTAACGACTTGATAGTTTCCTGCAAACCTAGCCACAAATGTGGTGGTTTCTTGCAATTGACTCGATGTCGCCACTGCAGGTACCATCGACTCGCTTGCGTTGCTCCTGGTGAAAACCTAGACCCTGGGTTCCCAGATCGGACCATGGCGGCGCTTTAGGCGTCGTTCTCCCTCATGGGGGCATTGTCTTTGGAGCAACGACGGGATGGAGGAGACAAGTGGTGGATCGGTTTTTCATTTACCGCATGAAAGGCGGCAGATCTCGATGGCGTGGTGCAGTGGAGATTCGCCATCTGATGCGCGGAGATGGACTCGCGCAGGAGGAGGACATTGTCTGGCGTCATGGTGACATTGATGGTAGAGAGATCTGGCAAGGTCGGTGCATTAGTTTTTGCTTTAAAGATAGATTGGTGGAAGATGACGACAACTACACATGAGTGTGCGTCGGACCGATTTGTGCTCCGAACCGAATATGTGGCTTGGTTGAGGGGCTCCATATTTAGATGTTAGGCATTTGTACGATGTTTGTTTGGTATTAGACTCGGACTATCGACACATTTTCATCACATGGATAGGAGTAGCAACAAATGTTGCTAAGATAGTGGCTTCAGACTACCTGATGCAAAGGCCGGTTGTAATCCTCTTTTTTTAAAGAACTCCCCGGTGACCAAGTCTGCCAGGTTCCTCAGGGAGCTCGTGTCCAACGTGACGGGAAGGAAGGGGAAGCAGTGATATTGGTTTGCTTGGTCTGTTGTGTTCACGGCGTCTCCTGAACTTTCTTTCTCGATTGCCTAAAAACTCTGAAATGGCTGTAGCGGTGCAGCAACATGGTTGCATTTGCAATGCATCTTCAAAATATGATAGGCAATGTTAACCAATGGATAATACTAGAAGTTTTGTGCGCTAGCGAACGACAGAAATCAGGAGTTCAAAAGCTTGGGACTAACACCCAACATTAGACATCTTTGTTCATCATGGCCATTTTCAGTGCTCAGAACAGAATTGAAGGGGATTATTTTCTGGCGTAAGGCAGGCAGCGCTGCTTTCATTGCGATTAGAGGGGAAATACTAGTTACACGAGGGTACGAATTCCTAAGAGGTCACGCTTAATTTTGAAAGGAAATAATTCCCGATGCTTCTTATTCCCAAGAGATCAATCACGCCTAGGCCGCTCCGACGCCACATTTTATTTTTCACTGTCGCCCTTCTCAATCGGTATCGCCCACCGGCATGCTTCGGTTTGACTGCTGGCTGTTGGTAGACACGGAGAAGGTCAGGGTAAGTATTTATAAACAAGATCAGTAGAGCCATTGATACATGTGCATGTTTTATTACAGGCTTTAGTGTTTCATCAATTAACCTGTTCTGAAGATATTGCACTTGATTTTTCTGAGTACAGAGTACATGGTACGTCGCCTTCGCTGCTTCACATGTTTGAGATTCTACAGGAAACTAAAGCCCGTCTCATACAACTGCACAAAAATGTGCCACGTAGGTCAACGGACGAGAAGCCGTTGGGGCGTCAGGGCCATTGTTTTGCAGACTTCTACTCATTGCTCCTTAGTTTCCCACTATGCATTTCTTTCTCTTTGGTAAAACAGTAAGAGCATCTATAATCGGACTTGGGTTAATTTGGACTCTTATACATTCACAGATGCGTCTGGACACTGTTTGGACGTGTCCATTTTGAATCTTCATTTGTCCATACACACAAGCATCTCCCTCAAATTATCCGGTCAAATGCATATGACTGGTGGGGATGGAGAGAGAAAGAGAAAAGAATTAATAAAGAAAGAGATAAAGTGATCCGGGATGGGCCGCTTCGATGTGGCGGGCTGTTCGTACACCCTCGTATCCTTCTTAGATATGGGCTCAGTTTGAGGGTTTTATGGACAAGCGAGACATGACGAAAATTTGGAGGGTTCGATTGGATTGTGTTTTTCTTATCTCTCCTGTTCGGACTGTCAGCACGAACATATGAGGGCAGTTTAAGGGGTCGTAGATGCTATAAAAAAGTTTAAAACTCCTTCTTTTAATCACAAACTTTATTGATTTAAACAACATGTAGGTGCGTCGAGGGCGGGAGGTTCGGCGGGGAGAGCAGGGTGCTCATGATGGAAAACGATCGGCTTGGTGGAGAACATGATATACAACCTCATGGCCGCCAACTCGCCAGTCACCAAGTCTACCAGGTTCCTCAGGGAGCTCGTGTTCAACGTGACTGGAAGGCAGGGGAAGCAGTGAGATTGATCTTCTTGGACTTGTGCATTCATGGTGTCTTTTGAGTCTCCTGGTCCTGTTGTGCCATTGCGTGGTACTCTGAAATGGTTGTGGTGCCGCAGCAACATGTTTGATTTTGTAATTTAGGCAGCATTTGCACATCATCTGCAGATTATGATAGGCGATGTTAATCAATGGATAATGGAAAGCTTTGTGTTCTAGCAAATCACAGAAATCAGGTGTTCAAAAGCTTGAGATTAATACCCAACAATAGACATCTTTGTTCATCATGGCCCTTTCCAGCATTCCAAACATAATTGAAGGGATTTTTTTTACAGTGAAAGGCAGGCAAAGACCTTGCACCACCAACCAAACGAACATCGTGCGATCGGGAGGCACATTAGAGGACTTGGCCAGCTTGACGAAGGGGGCATGATGCAACCGAAGAATTGCACCGAATACGCCGAGTTGTCAGTGAACTTCCCATTGGCAGTCCAACACTAGGTTAGGGCATCCTTCTCTTGCAGTCACAACTGCACCGATTGGGATCATACCAGTGAATTGGCCGATAGATTCGACAATGTGGTCAGTCTTGAAGTCGCATCCATTTGTCATTCTCCATGGTGGTTTTTATGGTCACAGTCCGGAGAGTGCACTGATTGAAGAGGTCTGGGTAAAGCTCTTTCAAGCTCTGCCGGCGCATCTAAGGGTCCATCCTGAATTTTGGAAGGAAATTTGCTATTACGAGCATGGCTCTAATGTCGAATTGAGCAATCTTGTTCAATGGCACCTTGCCTTCTGACAACGATCGACACACCAATACATTGCCCATGCTCATTCAACACGAAAGGGATCTCTGCTACTCGAACTCTAATTCATGATGCATCTTATTCCCAAGAGATCACGCTTACGCCGTTCCAACGTCACATTTTATTCATCACTGTTACACTTCTCAATCACTTCTCGACATCATCCACCGGAATGCTTCGGTTTGACTACCGGATGTTGATATACATGAAGAAGGTCAGGGTAAGTATTTATAAAAGATTACAGAGCCATTGATACATGTCCAACTAAGTTATTATAGGCTTTAAAGTTTCACCAATTCTCCAACTGGCACACACCTGCTGGTGTGATGGAGCAGACACGCGCCACAAGTTTTTGCTGAATACGACACCACCAATGGATCCCAGTCAGAGTGGCTATGAAGGCGCCTGACTATTGGATCCACGGCAGGGCTGCTCCGACAGCGGATCTGTATCCTCCTGGGACCAGCGGAACGTCAGCTGGACTGCTATCTCCTCATCCAAGAAGGCGGCAAGCTCCCAATTGACGGATCTAGACCGGTCGATCTTAGACCCTCCCCTAGTGATGCAAGAGATTGCCGGAGATGAACAGAGAGGAGGGAGTGGGGCGGAGCTGAGCGGACTGGAAGCACAACGGCTTGAGGGAAATTACTAGGATTTAGTCAGGGTTGGGAATTTTTGGGGTCAAGATTGGCATGTCCGTTGTAGCGGCAACGTCGGCCTCAAATCCGCCCACATATGATCTAGATATGGGGTGCGAGACATTTGGTCTGGATATGGAGGATCTGATTGAATGACTTTTTTCTCAAGAAAAAGGGTGACTTTTTTTAGCCGTACCTGGGCTGTCTGTCAGAACATATGCAGGAGGAAGAAGGGGTCCGATTGAAGATGCTCTTGCACTTATCAGGCTCATTTAAAGACATACTATGCAGGAGGAAGAAGGGGTGGGTTGAAGATGCTCTTGTCACTTATCAGGCTTGTTTAAAGTTTCATGTCAAGCATTCATGCGCACTGACTCTAAAATGCACATGCACAAGGACTTCAATAACCCAAATGACGACGCTTATACATGTGGCATATTTGCTCACACGCTTTGATTTCCGTCTGTTATATTTTGCACGAATCTTGAAGGAATCTGTTGGAATTTCAGTGCCACATAGACAGTGGCGAAGCCATGTATAGGCTGTGTAGTCAAATGACTACACAACTTTATGAAAAAAGTATCATATATAAGCATAAATCATGCAAACTCTGTAGAAATACTTATATCTTGACTACACAAGATTGAATTGACTACACATGATTAAAATTCTGGCACCGCCACTGCACGACGTAGACATAGCGTGTTGTGTGGGTGTTAGAGCGCTCGCCCACACGATCCGCGGCGCGCGATTGCCAGCTGCGCTATGTGGGCGAACCAGTTCCCGCCCACATAGTCACCATCCAGTCCACGCGTGTGTGGGTGAACTGCTCTTTCGCCCACACGACGCTCGTACAGTGATAAATGGCAACTGCAGTTGCGCGTATGTGGCAACTAGGTAAACACACATGGCAACTATGATTCGTTGGTAGATGACAACTGCAATTGCGTGTACGTGGCAACTAGGTAAACACACATGGCAACTGTGATTAACCATATATGGCAACTATTGTTGGACCACACGTGGCAACTAGGTAACACACATGACAACTATTGTTTGACCACATGTGGCAAGTACTTAATCACACACAGCAATTATGATTTGATTACAAGCGGCAAGTACCATAAATTAAACATGACAACTATAGTTAAACAAAACAGAGAGAGTTGTCATGCTTTTACAACTACATTTGCCATCCCGGATAACTAAAGTTGTCATTCCTGGTGAGGGAGTCCTGAATTAGGGGGTGTTCGCGTAGCCGGACTATACCTTCGCCGGACTCCTGGACTATGAAGATACAAGATTGAAGACTTCGTCCCGTGTCCGGATGGGACTTTCCTTGGCGTGGAAGGCAAGCTTGGCGATGCGGATATTCAAGATCTGCTACCATTGTAACCGACTCTGTGTAACCCTAACCCTATCCGGTGTCTATATAAATCGGAGGGTTGTAGTCCGTAGGACAATCATCTTCATACACAATCATACCATAGGCTAGCTTCTAGGGTTTAGCCTCCTTGATCTCGTGGTAGATCTACTCTTGTACTACCCATATCATCAATATTAATCAAGCAGGAGTAGGGTATTACCTCCATCGAGAGGGCCCGAACCTGGATAAAAACATCATGTCCCTTGTCTCCTGTTACCATCCGGCCTTGACGCACAGATCGGGACCCCCTAACCGAGATCCGCCGGTTTTGACACCGACATTGGTGCTTTCATTGAGAGTTCCTCTGTGCCGTCACAATTAGGAAGGATGCCTCTTCCCGTCTTTAAAGACGGCGCCGTTACTAAGGGAGCCTTGGCTGTCGGCCAAACCCTCCGGCTAGGAGGTTTTCTCATGACTGCCTGTTCGGCCGTTGCGTCGACGGTGACCTCTCGGGTCATTGAAAGCAACCTTCACGTCAGCTCGGAGCTTGTCGAGCAGCTGGATCCGATGGAGCTCTCTTCCGTAAACGAGCTCTTGGATCGCATGGCCGCCCTGGGGGTCGCTACGGATTACAACCAGGTTGGGCTTAAACCCAATCTAAGAGAAATTAACTCTCCCCAAGTCACCCACCACGTTGTCGTGGTAGAGGCGCAGTGCGGCGACCCTTCATCTATTTTAAGGACTAGCTACGTCCGAATTCCCGACCCCTCCAAGCCGGATACCCGCAGAGGAGAGGATATAACTCAAGACCTGAGCTTAGAATCAGGCAACGGGCTAGATTCATTGGACAACATCCAAGACTCCGAACTTCAGAGTTCGGAAGCTCTTCGGCCTCCGAATCCTAGATTGGTCGAGGTTTCAGATTCAACGCCCCCCGCCCGCCCGAACATAAGCGATCTTTCCTAAATCGGGCAAAAGCCCAAGGAAATAGTACATCATTACTGGGCCAGATTCCTCCTGGTTATGAACAGGATAAAGGATTGCCGCGAGGGAGACACAATTTCAATCTTTTGCAGTAATTGCACGGACGAGGGAATACTTAACGCCATAAGTCGTCGTGATATTACACGCTTCGCTGACTTGGCGTCCATAGTACAAAAGTACTGTGTGATGGAAAGCGCCTGGAAAACTGAAATAAAATTTTGGGATAATCCGGCCTTGAATAGCAATCCCGTCCGAACTAAGAGGGTGCATCATAGTAAGACACCCGGATTAAATATCAAAAAGCCAAAACCCTCTACAGGGCATGGAACCATACTGGAAAGGTGGCTTGATGGACCCAGAGGACGCCACACCAACTCACAGCCTTAGAGCATGTTGGATACTCCAGCAGGTAGCCAAAATTGGCAAGGACCTCCTAATTTCGGAGGCCGCAGAAAGCCAGCCCGAGGCCACCAGTACCGTTCTCACAGTCTTCGAGACTTTCGCATCAAATAATATGCGAAAAAGAACACTCCGCAGCCTCGCTGAAGTCTATCAATTAGCAACAATAAACCCATGGAGCGACACGGCTATCACCTTCAACGCGAGTGATCAACCTAAATTCCAAACAGCCCGAGCACCAGCCGCATTGGTCCTCAGTCCCATAGTGGACGGCTTTCGCCTCACCAAGGTACTCATGGATGGAGGCAGCGGATTGAACCACATTTACGAGGAAACCCTCCAAAAAATGGATATAGACTGGAACCGCATCGAGCGAAGCAGCACAACCTTTAGAGGAATAATCCCCAGTCGGGAAGCGCGCTGCACAGGAAAAATCACACTAGATGTGGTGTTTGGCACGCCGGATAATTACAGGTCCGAAGAGGTCACGTTCCAGGTGGCCCCGTTTAATAGCGGATACCACGCTATACTAGGGCGGGAGGCATTTACAATCTTCCAAGCAATACCCCATTACGGGTACATGAAGCTCAAGATGCCTGGGCCGAACGGAATTATCACTCTCGCTAGTGATCCGGACACAACACTCCGCGCCGAAAACAAGACGGCCGCATTGGCCCTTGAGGCACTATCCGAAGCCTTAGCGGCTGAAGAACTGACTGCGCTGCGCTCCACGGTTAATAGGGATGATGTGATACTCGATAAGAGATCAAAGTCCACATCCTTCAAGCCAGCAGACGGAATAGTAAAATTCCAGGTCCATCCAACGAACCCCAATAAAACAGCTTCCATCGGGGCACTACTGAACCCTAATGTAGATGCCGCACTGCGAGAGTTCCTACAAGAGAATTGGGACATTTTCGCCTGGTACCCTTCAGACATGCCAGAAATCCCACGCAGGCTGGCCGAACACAGCTTAAATATCCTGAAAGGATTCAAACCTATTAAACAAGCCCTTCGGCGTTTTTTCGAACCGAAGAGACAGGCTATGGAGAGGAGCTAGCCAAGTTATTGGAGGCCGGATTCATTAGAGACATAAAACGTCCGGACTGGCTAGCAAACCTGGTGATGGTACCAAAGAAGGACAAATCCTGGCGCATGTGTGTCGATTTTAAAGACCTTAACAAGACCTGCCCAAAGGATCCCTTCCCCCTCCCCCGTATCGATCAAATTATCGACGCCACCGCAGGACACAATTCGTTGTGTTTCCTCGACGCATACTCCGGTTACCATCAAATCAAGATGGCAGAATCAGACCAAGCCGCAACAGCATTCATCACACCATACGGCCCATTCTGCTTCAACACAATGCCCTTCGGGCTGAAAAACGCCGGCGCAACATATCAGCGTATGATACAGACATGTCTGGCAAACCAGATCGGCAAAACAGTGGAGGCGTATGTGGATGATGTGGTCGTCAAATCAAAATACGTGGAATCTCTAGTAGACGACTTGAGGCTTACATTCGGTAACCTCCGAAAATAGGACATCAAGCTCAACCCGGAGAAATGCGTTTTTGGCGTTCCAGCCGGAAAGCTCTTGGGCTTCATTATATCCGGTAGAGGAATTGAAGCAAATCCAGCAAAGATCCGAGCTTTGTCACAATTGGATGTCCCAAAGGACCTCAAACAAATACAGAAATTAACCGGATGTGTGGCGGCTCTAAGCCGCTTCATCTCCCGCTTGGGAGAAAAGGCACTGCCCCTTTATCGCCTCCTTCGGCGAACCGAACACATCAAGTGTACGGATGCCGCCACGGCCGGACTCGATGAAATAAAAGCCATATTGGCAACAAACCCAGTCCTGGCCGCGCCAAACACCGGCGAGCCAATGCTATTGTACATCGCGGCAACCCATCAAGTTGTCAGCGCAGTGCTCGTAGTCGAGCGGGAAACGGACGGACACAAATTCCCCCTTCAAAGGCCGGTATACTACGTGTCCACTGTCCTCACTCCATGCAAATCATGGTACCCGCATTATGAAAAGATTGCATACGCGGTATTCATGGCATCCCGGAAGCTACGACACTGCTTTCAAGAGTGTTCGATTACAGTAGCCTCGGAAGTACCACTCAATGACATTATCAACAACCGCGATGCAACGGGCCGGATCGCAAAATGGGCCATTGAGCTCCTCCCATTCGATATAACCTATAAGCCATGGCGAGCTATCAAATCACAAGTTTTGGCCGACTTCGTCGCAGAATGGACGAAGGCCGAACTCCCTAAAGAGTACGACACATACTCAAACTGGATCATGCATTTCGACGGCTCCAAAATTTTGGCCGGACTGGGGGCTGGCGTCGTTTTGATGTCCCCCAGAGGAGACACAGTCCAATACGTACTCCAAATTATGTACACGGACTCCAACAATGCAGCCGAACACGAGGCCCTTCTACATGGTCTCCGGATGGCAGTATCCATGGGCATTCAACGCCTAGAGGTACGTGGGGATTCGAACCTCGTGATATCCCAAATAAATGGCGACTTCGACGCCAAGGATCCAAAAATGGCAGCTTACCGCAATGCCGTCCTAAAAATGTCTGCCCGGTTCGAAGGGGTAGAGTTTCACCATATAGCCCGAGAAAATAATCGAGCAGCGGATGTCCTGGCACGCATTGGAGCAAAACGCGATGCAGTCCCCCCCAACATATTTTTGGAAAGATTGTTCAATCCATCCGTAGCATGGGAGGGGGAACCCGCATATAACAGTCCGGACCAAGCCGCACCACTCGACGCCGAACAATCTGACATAATTGGAGGCTCTGCCAACGAATTCACACCCTCAGCCCATGTAATAATGGCGGTTATCGCCCCGTGGACAGAACCATTCCTAGCCTACCTTACTAGGCAGGAACTCCCAGAGGACCAAAACGAGGCTCGCTGTATAGTGCGGCGATCTAAAAGCCTATAAAGTCTACGAGGGAGAGCTTTATAAGAAAAGCACTACCGGAGTCCTTCAAAGGTGCATCTCCGAAGAGGAAGGGCGGAACCTTCTGGCTGAAATTCATGCCGGACTCGGTGGTCATCACGCTGCTGCTCGGTCCCTTGTTAGCAAGGTTCCGTACAGGCTTTTATTGGCCGACGGCCCGGGCAGACGCTTAGGACTTAGTCCAATGATGCGTTGGTTGCCAACTTTTTGCCAACCAAAGCCATATGCCACCCACCGCACTCCAAACTATCCTCATCACCTGGCCCTTTGCGGTCTGGGGGCTTGAGATGGCCGGACCCCTCAAAGGGGGGACCCATAAGAAAAAATACTTACTGGTCATGGTGGATAAGTTTACCAAATGGATAGAAGCCAAGCCTGTTAAAACGGCCGAATCCGGACCGGTGATAGACTTCATATCCGGGGTAGTACACCGTTACGACATCCCCCACAGCATCATAACCAATAATGGTACAAACTTTACAGCCGACGAGGTAAAACTCTGGTGCAAAAACATGGGCATTAAGCTCGATTATGCTTCCGTCTATCACCCACAAACCAACGGCCAGGTCGAACGTGCAAATGGTCTTATCATGAGCGGCATTAAACCCAGACTAGTGCGGTCCCTGAAGGAATCTAACAGCACTGGGTAGAGGAGCTCGACTCCGTACTCTGGGGGCTGCGGACCACGCCGAATCGTACCACTGGATACACACCATTCTTTATGGTGTACGGCGCAGAGGCAGTTCTGCCCTGCGACATAATTCATGACTCACCTCGAGTGCGTATGTACGAAGAAAGAGAAGCCGAGCTCGATCGGCAGGACAACTTGGACGCCTTGGAGGAGGAGTGCGACGTGGCAAAAACCCGTTCCGCATTCTATCAACAGCAGGCTCGAAGATATCAAAGCAGAGAAGTATGGGCCAAAAATTACAATATTGGCGAACTAGTTCTATGCCTGCCGGATAAGAAAAAGGACAAACTCAAGCCCAAGTGGGAAGGTCCATTCATAATCGACCAAGTCCTGACTGGTGAAGCGTACCGCCTGCGAGATGCGTCGGATAACCGACTCGAGCGGAACCCATGGAACGCCACCCGTCTTCGAGGATTCTATGCCTAGCACCGGATTCTGTGTTTGTCTCCTTCCTCTGTCCATTTTTTACATTTTTCTGTCTTCTATTTCTCCTCTTCTCCTCTTTTTCTTTTTATAGCCTTAAAGGCTCATCAAGTGATGCGCCACTCGCACTCATTAAACCTGGGGGCTTCTTTAACATAAGCTTATTTATACGGGCTTCACGCCCATCACATGTGTTAAACTTCCGCATGTACCTTTTTTCTTCACCATTATATGCATCGATATGACTTAAGTTTTGGCCAAGCTGGGTTGCCTGGCTCCTGTGCTTACCCCTACATTCCCGATTGTTCGGCTAGGCGGTAAAGGGAGCACCTCTGCGATTGTTACTGCCGGGTCAGCCGGATGTGTACCTCAGACTGGGTGAAGCCGAAAGCTAGCGTTCTTAAGGGAATATTCGGTCGGTGAAATAAAAGATGATCTCTTTACTAATTTTATGCACCCCCAGATGCTTTTTCTACGTCTTTTTACGTAGTCCGGACATGCACTTTAGGGCATGCCTCCCCAGCGAAAGGAACCCTTAACGGAACTATTCTCTCTGGAAGATGTTTCTTACTAACCATGTAATATAACATAACTAGTTGGGCACTTGTCTGATAAAGCACTAATGACCCATACGCCTGGTCTCCACGCATACCCCAGTTCTTATATAACCGTTGCGGTATTCAGACACACTCCGGACCGTCAGATCCCGAGGTTGAAGCGAAAAGGTCGGCAAAGACAAACGATCTACAATCCGGCTAGAAGGCATTACACATGTCATTTCAAACTTACATAGTCATTCTGACTGACCGTATTCCTCTTCTATACCTTCTAACAGGCTGTCTAATTTACAGTCCTGCTGGGAATACTTCGCGGCCAACTCTACTTGGCCGTATACTAAGCTTACAGGGATCTCCTTCCCGTCAGGCCCCACTGGTCCGACCTCGGACATGTGGTTTGGGTCAGACCTCGTAAAACAGGTCTTCACCATGGCCCAGGCCTCCCTAGCGCCTTGTCGGCAGCCTGATATCTTCCACAACCGGAAGCGCCGCCGAGCTCCCTTCAGCTTCTCCGCAAGCTCTCCAAGGCCCTCGGGCATGGAGTGGGAAGGCCATAAGGTTTGGGCAACGCCTCGCATCACCTGCCGAATTCGCTCATGCAGTTGCAGGAGTTCGGGAAGAAGGTCACCCATAGAACCGGGCATCTCCTCTGCAGGACGACATGTGAGCATACCTACAGACATTACTCTGTTAGTCAACTTCCTCGCCGAACTCTTTTTTCAAAGTTCGTTCAAGCACTTACTAAATATGCCGTGTCGAAGCCGCTGATTCTCCTTCATGGAGTCCGACAGCTGGCCACGAACGTCTTTAAGTTCGACGTCCAGCTTGGTGTTGGCATCCTGAAGGTCATTCTTCTCTCGCCTCACCTTTGTCAACGTACTCTCACCGGCCTTTAGCCGGCGTAAGGGTTGTTGCTTTTCCGGATCGAATCCGGCACCATCTGCAATATGACTTATCAGATTTGCACCCAAACCGCACAACACTAATCTGTCGAAGTGTATCTTACCTGAGAGGGTCCCTTTGGGCTCCCCTGTTGCGGCCAGTGCGGCCTCTAGTTGGGCCTTGCACTTTTCCAGCTCCTGGGACAGTACGATGTTCTTCTCTGTAAGAACCTACATATTAAATGATCCTTAAATCAGTTACTTTAACTATTTCAAGTCTCGGGGGCTACTGGTATATATATATTTGACCAAAATTTTCTTACCCGTATGTCTTTTACATACTGCTCCATGGCTCTGGCTAAACCACTTTGAGCGGCACGGAGGTACGCATCTCCCGAATTAAAGGCATTTAAAGCCTCTTGGGAGAAACAAGCGTCGCGTAGAACTGTCTGGCGACGCCTGTGGTTCATGGCACTCTCCACTTCAGAATTTGTGGCAGACAGCCTGTCCGCATCCTCTGTCGGAGGAGCGTCCGGTTCACGCCTAGTGCTCGCCTCCGCCTCCTGGCCAGACGTTGGAGCCTGGCTGGTGGAGGCGCGATTGGCAACCTCTCCGGATATAGTCCGGCGAGGTCTCTTCGCCCTGAAGACAGCACGAATGTTAATATGACCTAACAGAATAACACCAGGGAAACAGAGGGTGCGCTATACCTTTGCGCCAGCATCTCAGTCCGGACTACATTCCTTTTGGCCTCACGGGCCCCTGCGGCCCCTCGTTGGCCAGCCGCCGCAGGTTCGGCCTCCCGCCTCGGGAATCTCCCCTGCAAAACACGGTTGTCGTTGGAAACGCCGGAATACATGAGAATGGAATCTCTCTCAGGGGAATAAAAACCCCGGTTTCTGTCACCTGGGATGCCGGGATTAACCCGGGGTAATCAGTCGTAATGGCTACCAAGGTATTGTCCTTGCTTAATTGATGGAACACCCTGTCGATAAGCTCCACCGATATGTCCGTATCCTCTTCGGAGTCCGGATCGAGGGACCGTTCTGGGTCCTCGGGCTGTGGAGGGAGGCTGTTTATATTCTTCACTTCCTGTCGCAGTTCGTGCATTGAAGTCGTTAGACTACATATCTAACTATGGGAGTATAAAACAAACGGGCAGGCGCAATTGTTCACTTACCCAACTTGGAGGTTCGTACATAGTGAATCCGGCCCGCGGATTGACGTGGAGGAATTCCTCCTTTTCTCCCTTGTACAAAGAGGATAAAATCTTTATTAGAGCGGCAGCTGAGGCTGGCCCCTTACGACCGTAACGGGTGGCGTCATCCTCCTCGTTGAAATCCCACATGGGGTGGCCTCTATATTGAAGCGGTTGCACCCCCCGCATAATGCATGCGGCCATGACTCCAATCATGGTTAGTCCGGAATGAGCCAACAGCCTTATCCGGCCCATCAGGTAAAGGACGTCTCTGTCACTTTCTCTCTGAAAGCTCCGCGGACGCCAGCTCAAGCGTTTCTTCAATGGAGCACTGTTGAACTCGGGGAGACCGATCCGGATAGGGTCCGGTAGCGGGACGTCATCTATGTAAAACCATTTCGAAGGCCAGTCCTCGGACGCCTTCTTTGGGGTTCCGGATAAGTATCCTGTCCCGGCGATGCGCCATACTTCGGCTCCGCCCACTTGATATATAGACCCCTCTTGAGAACGGGGTACTAGGCAGAATAAACTCTTCCACAGTGCGAAATGAGCCTCAACGCCTAAAAATAGCTCGCAAAGGGCGACGAAACCCGCAATATGCAATACGGAGGTGGGCGTGAGATTGTGCAGCTGGAGGCCGTAGAACTCCAGGAGCCCGCGGAGAAATGGATGAATTGGAAATCCCAGTCCCCTTATTAGATAGGGGACGAGGCACACCCGCTCTCCTTTAGAGGGATTGGGGGTGCTCTCCGCTTGTTTCCCGCCATTGTAGGTGGCGAGACCGGCTCGAACCGGGACCATGTATGCCTAAGGGAGAAATCCCTTGGCTTGAAGCGACACTAACTCGCTATGCGGGATGGTGCAACTCTCCCAGTCCCCGGGTTTAGGACCGGAGGGCCGAGGGGAGGAGCTGCGACGGCTGGCCATGTTGGAATGGACCTTTGCTGGGAGCGCTTGGATGATAACTCGCGGAGAGGAGAAGATGTGGTTTGGATCTGAATCCTCATCCCGTTAAATAGGTGGCTCGTTGGTTCGGCCAGGGGTGTGGATGTAAAAACACTCCGGCTTTTCGCATTCGTTTAACACGTGGAAGACAACCATTATTGGGCGTGGAAGCCGAGGAGCGCTGCATTACAAAAATCGGATATTATTCCTACAGGTACACAGGATTTGGAGGAGGAACCCGCCTTGCAATGCCGAAGACAATCTGCGCGCCGGACTCGTCGTCATTGAAGGCTGGTTCGGGGGCTACTGAGGGAGTCCTGGATTAGGGGGTGTTCGGTTGGCCGGACTATACCTTCGCCGGACTCCTGGACTATGAAGATACAAGATTGAAGACTTCGTTCCGTGTCCGGATGGGACTTTCCTTGGCATGGAAGGGAAGCTTGGCGATGCGGATATTCAAGATCTCCTACCATTGTAACCGACTCTGTGTAACCCTAACCCTATCCGGTGTCTATATAAATCGAAGGGTTGTAGTCCGTAGGACAATCATCTTCATACACAACCATACCATAGGCTAGCTTCTAGGGTTTAGCCTCCTTGATCTCGTGGTAGATCTACTCTTGTACTATCCATATCATCAATATTAATCAAGCAGGAGTAGGGTATTACCTCCATCGAGAGGGCCCGAACCTGGGTAAAAACATCATGTCCCTTGTCTCCTGTTACCATCCGGCCTTGACGCACAGATCGGGACCCCCTACCCGAGATCCGCCGGTTTTGACACCGACACCCGGGGTAACTAAAGCGTCATCCCATGGGTAACTAATGTAGCTGCGCCAGGACGTGTGGACATATTTGCTCCGTGTCACACGCGCAGGGTGAGGATAAGTAGTACTCCGTCCTTCCCATTATTTAAGGCGTATTAGCTTTCATAGGAAATCTCAATATATAAGGCGTGTTAGTTCTCCCCCGTGCTATTTTCTCTCCCGTACAGTTAGCTCACTAGTTTTTCTCGTACGGTTAGCATTGGGGTGCGCAGTGCGATGGGTATTTTCAGTTAAACGGGATCGGTCAACTAGGTTGTTAGAGGAGATCGTGGGGTCCTTGCCTGTACGACTCATAAACCACCACCATGCGTTAATTTTCGTGCCAGAAAGTTATATGCCTAATATAATGGGAAGGAGGGAGTACTTGTTAGGCGTGTGGCACGAAGTAGCAGTGCCCACACATGTGGCCAGTTCTAATGTTCGCTCACACATGATCCGTGTGGGTTGACTTCTGATTATGCCACACAGAACGTGTGGACGGATTTCTAATATTCCACACTTATCAGGGTCCAAATAATTGTACCTCGAGGCCATATTATGGGCGTGTTCGAAGACTCTCCAGCTCCACGCTTCACAGATTTCTGGAGGAGAGCTGAGCCGAACGAGTTTGGGCCAAGAAGCTAGAAGCGAGAAGCTCGGCCAGCCGCCAATGTAAAAACGTGAAGCACCAAAAGCCCAGCTCCACCGATTGGAAAAGGAGAAGTTTGCCCAAATTACATAGAACTGCCACCGCCAAGTGAGGACAGATCAAACCGGTACACTCGCTGGACATACCGCTCGATCGAATCGGTCCTTCTCTCGCTGAAAAGCCACTGTCTCTAACCGGCCCATTATAGCGCTAAGACAGGCCACCCATGCTGCCAGCCCATAGTGACGATGGGAGAAGCCAGCGATCGCTGCCGAACGGAGTTGTCTCGCTGCGTGGAGTGAGGAGCTGGGATGGGAAGTTGGAATCGTGGAGTTCGTGGATTTGGGAGGAGATCAGAACAGGCCCTATATCTCGAGCTTCTCGTTTGCTAGTTCCTGGATTGATGATATCGCTGACCCACGGATGGTCAGGCCGAGCTACTGTGGTAGCAGTTGGGGATTGGGACTTGCTTCTTCACTCGCATCGACGTCGCAACCACCACAAGCTTCAGCCTGTGTTCAGTGTTGCGTCCCTGCTACCCACTCGACTCCATTATTTCAGCAACCCTCTAAAGCCAGAAGGCCAAAAAAAAACATATCGAGGAAATGGCCTCGACGGAGCACGGCGAGAAGCTGTGGATCCTGATTGTGCCTTTCTTTGCCACCAGCCACATCGCCCCCCACACCGAGCTCGCTGTCCGCCTCGCCACGGCCAGGCCGGGCGCCGTCGAGCCTACGGTGGCGGTCACCCCGGCCAACGTCTCGGCCGCTCGTATTTTTTGTCCAAAAGGACCCCCTGCCGAACGATATTGACAAAAAAGACTACCTACGGATAAAATTGTCAAAAAAGACCCCCCTCACTAGTGGCGGCAGGCGCGGCAGGTGACACGTGTCACCTGCCGCCACACCAGGAGGCGGCGGGCCCGGCCGCCACGGCAGGAGGCGGCCACGCGCGGTATAACGGATTCGGCACAGTGCAGCAATCGCGACGTAACGGGCGAGGCCAGGTGGGCCACGCAGCCACTGGCTAAGGCGGCCACTGCCGCCCATGCCGCGCCCAGACCGACAGCAGCATCTTCACGGGACGCGAGGCACGGGCCCGGCCGCCACCGGGTGAGGCAGCAGCGCGCATGCGGCCCGACAGCCCCTGACGGCGCTGATTTCTATGGCGCTGATTTCTATGACAGCGACCTGACGGCGCTAATTTCGACGGCCTGCTGCAGCGCGTGATTTCCGCATATGTTTTGTAAATTGGAATCTGATTCCCGCAGCCTGCATGATTTCCGCTTCTTGCCGACACCCGAGAGCGGTGTAGTTGCTGCGTGTGATGAGACACCGCAATGCTGGAATCCGAGGCTGCGGTAGGTGAGTGTACCTCGTTCTGCCGACAATACAGTGCTCCTCCTCTTTATATACGCACAACCGCGGCTGGGCATACACTCTCTCGAATATCTCTCGTTGCCTTCACTGCCTCTCTACTCTGTCTAAGTCTACAAGAATACACAAAAGGAAATACTTGGTAGCCACTTTCACTCGTGATTTTGGCCGATTTAGAGTTGGTTTTCGAAGATGGTGAAGTTGAAGAAAAGATAGATTAAGGTAAGATCTATTCATTTTTGTTGGTTTTGTTTGCATGCATGATGTTTTTGTTCTGTTTGATTAGTTCCTAAGTGTGTATTCTATGTTGTCTTAGGCATTATTTCAGCACTTGGAGGAGTCATTTGGAGTTTCTGGAGTAGGATTTGCCGTGCTAAGTGAAGTACGAAGGGGGAGATCAAGGTATGAGCTTTGCAATACATGTATTTTTTTGTGATGCACGGTGGTAATTAGTTAGTCATTTAGCTCGTCATTAGCTATGTGATGTTAGTGCTTACTGGTTAGGAAAAATTCAAACGACGGATACAACATTTAAACTATTTTTTTGATAAGAGTAGGTTGAAGATGTTGTATCAATGTTAGTTGCGTACATTTGTATTGACATGCGAGAAGCTCTTAATACGGTAATTAAGAAAAAATTACAGCGTAATTGTTCATTGCATGTGGTATGCTATTTCATGTGGTATGTTTATTAATAAGTTTATGGTTAGGAAACCGTAGGTCTACTTTGTTATGTCGAAATAATCTAAATTTTATATGTTACGAATATGTGCTAATGTACTTGATGATGTATGTAACTAGGTAAAATAATTAATCTTAGTAGCAAACAAGGAGGAGATGACGTGATTGAAGAAATTGTGTTTCCATCTTCGCTGTCCCTTTTGAGGTGATGACCAGATACATGCAAGTGCTATTTTCATACTTTTGATAGCAGAAAGAAAAATCCGTGTGTAATATTGATGTTCATATGATAATAGGTTGACTCTGTTCATATAGTACTGGTGACGGATATTTATTCGAACTATTTGGACTCTTAATTGCATTCGCAAGCACATCCATATTGGAGCTAAGGTATAAAATGATGCCGTAATTTTGTTAATATTTTTTATATTGATGTACTGTCATGCCGCTGCAAATATTATTATTTGTAAATAAATGAATTTCAGCGTATGATATGAAAAACATTATATCATGCCGGAAGAAATTAGATATTTTACTCATATGATATTAAAATGTTATTATCGTAATATTATGTTTAGTGGTTGTTTGGATAGCGAGTACTTACCCTCAGTTTTGTCATAACCTGTTGTAAGAAAATTATGTAGAAAACCATATTTTACTAATAGTCGTTTTTCCAGAAGCTAAGTTTTTGCATGTTACGAGAACTATTTTAGGATATTTTTGGGGTAGTTAGAGAAAAGCAAACAGAGTTTTAGTTTGTTACGCTCGTAGACAAGTTTGAGAAAAATAGATCTTTAAATACCCGTTAACCAAACAACCCCTTAAAGTCTAAGCAAATGATTCTAAAAACAAACCGAATAAATGTTCAGTTACTAATTATTTGAAATGTAAACATGTATGTTGGTTAGGTACTATGGAAAATTTAGTAGTGTACTATGGGAACGTCTTACGCGACGGTCCATTCGGGGTGGATGTGTCCTTGTGCGAGTCGACTACAGTTGTGGTGAGAGACATGGTCAACGTGGGTTACACAGCTGTTAGAAGGTGCATCCGAGCGGTGTTTGGCCCAGTGATGCAGCAAAAAGAAATGACAATGGAGGCCTTCGTCGTTGACGGAGGAAATGATGGGACAGTTGCCCGTTGGGGTTTGCGGCCTTTCACAGGTGATCGGTCGTGGGGGTCGTACATGAGGTTTGCAAGCAATCCCAATAACTCAATGTATGGTCAGCCGATGGTGTATGTGGAGTTCATTTCAGTCACTGATGTTGCCGGATGCAGTAGCAGGGGTGGTGAGGTCGAGTTGGCCATCACATCAGCCCCTAGCATCGGCCCATCGGAACCGACGGGCGGCCAGCCTGTGTATGACACAGGATATTGGTCGGCGGCCGTTGACATGAGCGAACACGTGGAGGGATTACCGGAGGCGCTAGATGATGATGATCATTCTTCTACGTCTTCGGAGTCAAGCGGAGAAGAAGATGTTCCTCCTCAGAGGGCGGTCGCGGCGGCACTGCAACCTGGGTTTTTACAGGATATGAGCATCACCAACGAATTTCACTCTGCTTCTGGCCTAGGAGCGGGAAGCCTGGAGGTTGGGCAAGTTTGCCCAGATAAGAAGTCTGCTTACCAGGCAATGGGTAGCTATGCAATCGGCATCTACCGCCAACATAGAGTGAAGCAGTCTGATAAAAAAGAGTTGAAGGTCATATGCATCCACACCGCGAAAGGTTGCCGCGGAAGAGTTCTTGCTAGATTGAAGCCTGGGGTATGTCAGTCATGGCATATCACAAAAATAGTGGAGCATACCTGTGAGCAAACTGGGACTCTTTCAGATCACTGCAATGTGACAGCAAAATTTGTGGCACAGACGATGGAAACAATTGTGCAGGGAAGTCTCAACATTAGTGTTAGGGCTCTGCAAAAAGATGCAGAGGATCTAATTGGATTCCCTGTTAGCTACAGCAAGGCTAGGCGTGCGAAGGAAAATATATTCAAGAACTTGTATGGTACCTATGAGGAGGCATATTCGTATGCCCCTAGAATGCTTCATCAAATAGCAAGTGCTTCTTCCTATTGCATATGCATTGGTCGAGAGCGAGAACAAAGATAGCTGGTTGTGGTTCCTGAGCTGCGTGAAGATTGGTGTCATGAAAGAGCGTAAAGGTGTTTGCATCATTTCTGATCGCAACACTGGATTATTAAGCGCTCTTGAAATAATTAAGGCGTCGGAAGAAGAGTGGGGCTGGCCCGATCTAGAGGGAAGGTGGTGCATGAGGCATTTGGCAGCAAACTTTTACTCCAAATTCAAAAATAAGGATTGGTTCAAGTTATTCAAGAGGATGTGCATGCAAAAAACTGAAGCCAAAATGAATGCGATATGGGCAGGTATCAATGGTGAGATCGACCGCGCGGCCTTGCCGCAGAGAGAAGACCGGAGGGGTCGTAGGACGGCCATAAATTTGAGCCAGTGGATCGCCGAGAATTGCCCTCATTTGGAGAAGTGGGCGCAGGCTCACGACACCGGGGCTCGGTATGGAATAATGACCAGCAACATGTCAGAGGTGTACAATGGTGTTCTTAAAGGGGTGCGAGCACTGCCTATCACAGCCCTAATTGAAGAAACTTGGAACCGGACCCTGTCATACTTTGCAGACAGGGTCACCGTCGCCAAAGCATAAGTTGAATTGAACAAGCCATGGTCCGAGAAGATGCAAAGACATCTGGACGAGAAAGCAAAGAAGTCCCAAAGTCATGGCTGCAGGAAAGTGGACACACTTAGGAATAAGTGGGAGGTCAATGTGCGAGCCAAGTACGTTAAGGGTCACCACAGAGGATCAAAAAAGCAAGCTGTCACCCTTGGCTCAACCTCCTGTGAGTGCACTTGTAACAAGCCCAAGCTTGAGGGCTACCCTTGCAGTCATGTGCTCCGGGCGGCTGCTGTTCAAAAAATCAGCGTCGAGCCATACATATCGCCGTACTTCAACATGTACAATCTGTACAACACTTGGAATGGTGAGTTCTGGGCTTGGGGCATTGATATGAACTACAAAATGTTGTGGCCAAATGGGCCGAAATGGGTTCCGAACGCCGACTTGATGAGAACCGCAAAGGGACGACGTCAGTCTAGGCGTCATCGCAATGACATGGACCATAGCCAGATGGGAGAAACAAGGCGATGCCGCGTTTGCAGGTGTCCTGGACATTCACGCAAAGACTGCCATGATATTGATATATATGTATTCGCCATGTCTATTTATATTTCTACTCGTTATGTGTACTTATATTAAATTTAAATTGATTCTCTTTGTATTATTGTACTCCTGATGTTAACTTCAGATAATTAATGTAAATCGTATCTCTTTGTATTTTTTAAGTTAATTTTGATTCGCATTTGTATTTCTGTCTTCCTCGTAATTTATATGTGTATGTTTGTGTGCAGGTTATGGGTGAAGTGCCAGTGCTTTTGCAGGGGCCCCATGACGCCGGCAACCGTTGCCACCTATTTTTGAAACCAAATACTAAGCATGATTATCGGCCTTTTAGACTTCGAACCATAAAGAAAACATGGCCAATACACAATCATTTCCTTGCTCACCTTGACGCTTATGGACTAGAAGCTTTTGCTAGGCTCACATGCGACGACCAAGTACGTTCGGACCCATCCCTTTTGACATCCCTCGTTGACCGGTGGAGACCTGAAACCCACACCTTTCACTTTTGTTTTGGGGAGCTTGCACCTACACTGAAAGATGTTTCTATGATCACTGCTCTACCAATTAGAGGTGAGCCGGTAGTCTCTCCACGAGTGTCTCCATCTTGGGCATTAGATATAGCAGCCCGTCTTGGGTTGGAAATGCCAGAATCACAACGTTCTGGTAACCCTCGGGGCATCCCACTCGCCTGGCTTCGTGATAACTTTCTTAATATATCTAGCTTCGCCAATGAGGAGACGAGAAAAAGACATCCGTTTGCGTATTTGTTGTGGCTCCTCGGGAATCTATTTCCAAATTCACATGGGGACGTTGTTGTCCCTGGTCTCATCTACATTGCAGAAAATATGGTAGATGAACCTTTACCCGAGCAGCCAAAATACAGCTTCGGTTCTGCCATGCTATCTCATACATACAGAGGCTTGTGTGATGCCACGCAAAAAACCTCTTTCGCACAAAAAGCTCCATTACTTTGTGTCGCCTATGAGTTTCTATAGTTGTGGTCCTGGGAATACCTCCCTGTAGGACGACCTCGTATAGCACAACCCATATACCCATACGACTTTAGCGAGGGTGCTTGCGCAACTATGGCCACCAGGTGGACAAAGGCACGGAAACGTTGGTCTCCAGATATTGCGAAAAATTGTTACCCTATGTACCACCAGCAGTTTGAGATACTTGATGAGGAAGAAGTCACATGGAACCCGTGGACTCAGGACCAGCTAAAAATGGTCTTTGATGCTCGGCACTTCACACCAGGCATGTTGACCGATAGTGCATTCTGGCTGACTCGCTGCAACTTATTGTTCCTGTGGTGTGTTGAGCCTTACAACCCAGAGCGTGTAATGAGACAGTTCGGTCTCTATCAAGAAATTCCACCACCTTTTCCCAGACGTATCGACGAGGAAACACATAAGTAAGATGTGACATCCCTAAATAGTGAGTGTCATTTGTAATTTACTAAACTCACACTTTGTTACACAATTTGCAGGCTAACCAATATGGGCAGGGGTTGGAGTTTATACGATTGGAGGGAAGAGAACATTGAATGGGTACACAAGTGGGAAAATGAAGCGCTAGCAGATATAGTGCATCAACTTAGGTATATTTTATGTACATTATTTTTTTACGATGATCATACGATGCGTGAAGATGCTTTGCTTTCATCACAACAGTTTATGTAATTATTTAATCTTGTAGACCGTACGATGGAAGTACAGATCAAGCGTACAAGCAGTGGTACTGCATGAACACACGTGCTAGCCTGGCCAGTCAGCCAGCTACTATACCAACACATCTCACACAAGAGGAGCAGGCGTGGAGACATGTTGAGCTGCATGCAGCTTACTATCGTGACCAGATGGTAATCACTTGTAACTTTTTTAGGTCCATCATTTCATAATCATTTGAACTAAATAACATCCAAATATTGTTCAGCTTGAAAATGTCAACGAAGTAGGGCAGATGGCTACGGATAGCATGCCGGCCCAGGGCCCATATCGCAAGACATTCCAGAAACTTTTGCAACAATTCGTGGCAAAGAAGCTCAGATGCGGTAGAGGCGATGACGTTGTCACTGGAGCATACATGCCGGTAGCGAGGTCAGCCAGACCGAGTGCGGCGCCGTCGTCCAGACTGAGCGAGGCGCGTACGAGCCATGAGCAATGGGGGGAGGGTCCGAGTACTAGAACGACATTGCCAGGACATGACTCATCTCTGCCACTGCATCGCTCTTCTTCGATGCAGCTTCGTCAGGGGCAGACATCTCAGGACCATGGCACGGGCTTGGATTCGATGCCCGAGCAGTTTCTTTCCCCTAACCCATATGCGTACACAAGATATGATGCATACACCCAAGGTAAGGGATCTCAGCCGTATCTCTCCACGCGAGGGATCCCCATGCCCGAGGAGACTCGTGTACCAGATTTAAACCAGCACCACGTACAATGGCCAGACAGTATAGGAGAGGGATATGCTCAGGTAGTCATGTTTACATTTCAATGCATTTACAATGATATCATATATTATCCTCTAACAGTTTGTTTAAAATGTTTCTATGTGCAGGACACACCTGATGTTAATTGGGGCGATGAGAACACCCAACGCGGCATCAACACATGCCTCCGGGGAGCATCACATGATCATGGCGTCAGCACAGGCCTCCGGGGAGCATCACATGATCATGGCGTCAACACAGGCTTCCGGGGAGCATCACATGATCTTGGCGACCCGGTTACATCATTAGTTACAGAGTTCTTCGGAGGGGACGTTATTGGCCCATCTTTTATCCCCGTGGAGTCACAACCATACGCCTACAATTACGCTTCAGGTTCGCAACAATGATTCGCGACTCCACCCCCTACGCAGGACTCGCAGACACATGAAGCCGAATTGGAGTACGGTCGCGGTCTTCGTGTGACCCGGCCACCTAATCGCTTGTCGCCTTCCGGTCGGAAGGAAAGGCCAGGTGGTCGTCGCTAAGTAGGGTGATTCATCTATGCACGTGTACAATTTATGTTTGTATTAGACTTTTCGATTAGAACATCTATGTATGCTGAAATAAAAATGCACCAGTCAGGAACAATTTTTCCCGCCTATATCTCCCGCCATACTATCCCGTTGCACTCTTTTGCTTATGTTAGGCCGAAATGAATTTTTTTAAAAATTTTGGCTGATGAATACTGTGCAACCATTGCCCGTCTTAGACATTGAAAAAAAATATATTTTCAGGCAACGCTTTCCCCTCAATATTTTCCCGCCAACGCTTTCCCTCCATATGTTCCGCCACCCGTTTCCCGCCAACCCCTTCCCGCCATATCTTCCTGCCACCCGTTTCCCGCCATATGTTCCCGCCAACCCTTTCCCTCCATACTGCAGTCGTCCTTTCCCGCCATTTTCTCCTCTTTACCTATAAAACCCCCTTCAGACGGAGGTGGATAAGCATTTGAGTGTAGTGTAGTCAAGATGTCCCATTATCCTTTCGATCGTAGTTTTCACCCTAGGATGAGCAGCACTCTTCTGAGGCTAGCTACCGATTTCAGGATGGACAATAGGATAGTTCCATGGGACGAACTCACCGGTAGTGACACCATAATGAATGAGTTGGCTCACCAATTACGTAGGTCTGGGTGGCCTGAAAGGACCTATGAGGAGGTACGTAAAGAACTTCTTAGGTTGGATGCAAGGTGGAAGAAGGTTGTGGAGCCGAAGAGTGAAACTTTTAGAAGGACTGCACAGAAGCATCCATTTTTATGGACTGAGGAGAGCGAGGACGAAGATGATATCTTCATGCCGCCGCTTCCGGGTTCTGCATCGTCAAAGGGCAAGAGTTCTGCATCGTCCAAGGGCAAGAGTACTGCATCATCGAAGGGCAAGATTTCTTCATCGTCCAAGGGTAAGAGTTCTGCATCCTCGAAGGGCAAGAGTTCTGCATCGACGGAGGATGACGATGATGCCTTCATGTAGTTTTAAGCTGTATTCCAGTTGTACCATTTAATTGAGATGTACTTGCATTATTAATTTGTACTCTCTTATTGTAAGGCATTATGTTCTATCTTAATTTCATTTTATAGTTGTTGCACGATGTTTGATAATTAGTGGAGGGAAAGAAAATGCCACTACTTTATTCTAAAACTATATATTTTTTCCATCACGACAAGGTACAACTGAAAATAAGATACAACACGACAAGGTACAACTGAAAATAAGATACATCATAGAATTTAAATAAAGCTACATTTAACTTCTGAAATGAAGCTACATTAAACTGCAGAAATAAAGATACAAATGATTGCAAAATTTAAAATACTACCACAGGAATCTACTGAGTCCAACGTGGATATTTTCCTTTTCCATCGCCAGCTTCTTCTGCTGCCTTGGCCTGACGAGCCCTTTCTTTCTTTCTCTGCCTCTCCGCCTCACGAGCCTCCTTTCGCTGTCGTTCCTGCTCCTCCATGCGACGAGCCTCTTCCCTGTTTTTCTTTCCTAAATCCTGAAAAAACCGGTGTTGCTCCGCATAGTATTCTTTTAACTCTCTCTCTTGCTCTGCTTTCTCCTCAGCTTCCGCCTTCTCGCGTCGCTCTTCCGCATAGAAACTATTCCACGCACGGCGACTTCTTTCACGAATCTCAGTAACTGCCCAAGCCGGCATCTCCGTGTCAATCCAACGATAGTACATGCACAGAGGCGGAGGAGACTACAACAAGAAACCAGAATGTTATTAAAGAATCTATCAAAATACCAACAATATCTATTTGTGATGGTTAAAGCATACCGGAGGCTTGTCGTACTCTGAAATAGCTATGGGTGGATCTTCCTCATAATTGGCGCACATGAAAAACTTCATGCCCAACCAATCTGAAAAATCCGTAACCTCCTTCACCTTGCAAAGATCACCACACCAACACCGCAGGACTGCCACCCCCGGAGGCAAACTTGCATTCTTCATTTTCCTCGGCCTAATGCTTTGATTCGAGCAAGGCAAACTCATACCGACTGAAAAAATGTGTTACACACTTTGCGCACTGCCGATTTCGAGGATGGCTGGACGAGAGCCTCGGTGTCTCCTTTTATAAGCTCGGACGATAAATGATGGCGAGAAAATTAAGCGGGGATATTTACTATCCCTGTAGTGTCGGAACAACAGCTTCCCGTAGCCTCGGATTCCCAGTGCCATCGCATCCGCTGAGGCAAAAGAAGCAAAGGCAGGATTAATTACTGGGTGAAAGAACCAAAAGCGTCCATATTCCCGCGCGTCAGAGTCACAGCCGTCACTGTCGCGCCTCGGAATCAGCGCCGTTTGCGCACTGTCGCGCGTGCAGCAGCACAGGACAGGCCGCCTCGGCTGGTGGCGGCGTGGCCCACCTGCTGGGCCCGCGTGCAGCAGGCCTTGTCGGCCGGATAGAGACAGCGACAGCGGCGGCCGCCTCACCCGGTGGCGGCCGGGCCCACCTGGCGCGGCCCGTTCCGTCGCGGCACGCTGGCCTGTGTTGTACCATTCTGCCACGCGCGGCCGCCTCCTGCAGTGGCGGCGGGGCCCGCCGCCTCATGGCGTGGCGGCAGGTGACACGTGTCGCCTGCCGCGCCTGCCGCCACTAGTGAGGGGCTCTCTTTTGTCAATTTCGTCCGCAGGGGGTCTTTTTTGGCAATTCCAGTGGGCAGAGGGTCTCTTTAGACAAAAATCGGTCGCTCGGTCCGCGCTCGATCGGCACGCCCACTCCGCAGCGAGCAACGCCGTCAGGATAGCCACCTACCCGTTCCCGGACGTGGATGGCCTCACGCCTGGCGTGGAGAACCTCTCCGCCGCCGGGGCCGATGCGTGGCGCATCGACGCCGCGGCCGTCGACGAGGCGCTGAATCGCTGATGCGGCCCGCGCAGGAGGCTCTCATCAGGGAGCTGTCCCCTGACGCCGTCGTCACAGATGTCCACTTCTTCTGGAACTCCACCATCGCCGATGAAGTCGGCGTGCCGTGCGTTACCTTCAGTGTCGTTGGTCTCTTCTCATTTTCTCAAGGTTTGCCATGCGCCACCTCCGAGGCGCCGTCGGGAGCGACTCGGACTGCCAGGAGCTGATCGTCCCTGGGTTTCCAGGGCCGGAGATACGGATCCCGAGGACTGAACTGCCGGAGTTCTCGAGGTGCCAAGCGAAACACGACCGATTCGGAGGCCCGATCATGGCGGTGTTGGCGCTGCCTCCTCCTCGCGGCGCCGCTTCTTCTTCTACCTTCCAACTCTTTTGTGGTTTCTCTCTTATCTCATAAACACACACCATGAAAGGAACACACACGTATACACAGCTCACCGTGGAGAAAATTGACTTTGCCTCGTTCTCCCGATGAGAACACATGGGCTACATTTTCCTCCTCTTCTCATTAACAGAACCAAGCTGATTACAATGCTTAAGTAGTACCCGCACACGCATAGTCCAGCCACCACGCTCGGCCACTAACCCCATTAACAGACGCACAATACTAGCCAACTACTTGCATGCATCTAATCTATTTCCTAGATTCTCTCATACGTCCCAAAGACTAGGCCATCAACGCATGCAACTAACAAACTCACGTATGCATGCAACTAACCACCGTATGTACAGCCGCTTCCGTACGTGCAATACTGCCACATGACACGGCACTACACATGCACACACATACACCACACCGCTGCTGCGTCCCGCACGTCCCGCGCGCACCCAACACGTCCGAAGAGCCCGACCGCTCCAGTGCGTCCCGCACGTCCCGCGCACACCGGACGCGCCCGACGAGCCCGACTGCACCAGATGCCGTGGCTTATTCCAACACACTCCCCCTAAGCCACGACGTCGCCGCACGGCCTGCCGACAGGAGCCCTGCCTCGTCGACGTCGTCTCGGTGCCGTGGACTCCTCCGCTGCGTCTTCAGCACAAGCCGCCGCTCGTCGCTTCTCCCTGCCACGAGCCTCCACGGTTGTCGCGCCGAGGCGCCGCGACCTCTGCGCCACCACGCAGGTCCTTCGCGACCTCCACGTCTTCGCGACAGCCGTGCTCTTCGCACGCACTCCCCACGTCCCCGCGCTCCCGCCGCGCACGTACGCGATTTGCGCGACCAGGTCCTTCGCCCCGACGCAGTCCACTCCCACGGTCCCGACGCGCCCGACGCGTCCAGTGCGCACCCATAACACGCACCGGTCGTGCCTGGCCCGCCGCCGTCGTCGTTGCCATGCGCCGCAGCCGCACCGCCTCGACCTCCATGTCTGCCGTGACAGCTGCCGCGCCGCGCACCTTCACAAGTCGACACACGGCCCGGAGCTCCGCGCAGCCGCCGACGAACGCCGCCATCGCCGGCACGCCTCCGGCATGGCCCAAGACGACCAAGCTCTGATACCAATTGTTGGCGCTGCCTCCTCCTCGCGGCGCCGCTTCTTCTTCTACCTCCCAACTCTCTTGTGGTTTCTCTTTTATCTCATAAACACACACCATGAAAGGAACACACACGTATACACAGCTCACCGTGGAGAAAATTGGCTTTGCCTCGTTCTCCCGATGAGAACACATGGGCTACATTTTCTTCCTCTTCTCATTAACAGAACCAAGCTGATTACAATGCTTAAGTAGTACCCGCACACGCATAGTCCAGCCACCACGCTCGGCCACTAGCCCCACTATCAGACGCACAATACTAGCCAACTACTTGCATGCATCTAATCTATTTCCTAGAGTCTCTCCTACGTCCCAAAGACTAGGCCATCAACACATGCAGCTAACAAACTCACGTATGCATGCAACTAACCACCATATTTACAGCCGCTTCCGTACGTGCAATACTGCCACATGACACGGCACTACACATGCACACACATACGCCACACCGCTGCTGCGTCCCGCACGTCCCGCGCGCACCCAACACGTCCGACGAGCCCGAACGCTCAAGTGCGTCCCGCACGTCCCGCACGCACCGGACGCGCCCGACGAGCCCGACTGCACTAGATGCCGTGGCTTATTCCAACACACTCCCCCTAAGCCACGACGTCGCCGCACGGCCTAACGACAGGAGCCCTGCCTCGTCGACGTTATCTCGGCGCCGTGGACTCCTCCGCTGCGTCTTCGGCACAAGCCGCCGCTCGTCGCTTCTCCGTGCCACGAGCCTCCACGGTTGTCGCGCCGAGGCGCCGCGACCTCTGCGCCACCACGCAGGTCCTTCGCGACCTCCACGTCTTCGCGACCGCCGTGCTCTTCGCACGCACTCCCCACGTCCCCGCGCTCCCGCCGCGCACGTACGCGATTTGCGCGACCAGGTCCAGCGCCCCGACGCAGTCCACTCCCACGGTCCCGACGCGCCCGACGCGTCCAGTGCGCACCCATAACACGCACCGGTCGTGCCTGGCCCGCCGCCGTCGTCATCGCCATGCGCCCCAGCCGCACCGCCTCGACCTCCATGTCTGCCGTGACAGCTGCCGCGCCGCGCACCTTCACAAGTCGACACACGGCCCGGAGCTCCGCGCAGCCGCCGACGAACGCCGCCATCGCCGGCACGCCTCCGGCATGGCCCAAGACGACCAAGCTCTGATACCAATTGTTGGCGCTGCCTCCTCCTCGCGGCGCCGCTTCTTCTTCTACCTCCCATCTCTCTTGTGGTTTCTCTTTTATCTCATAAACACACACCATGAAAGGAACACACACGTATAGACAGCTCAGCGTGGAGAAAATTGGCTTTGCCTCGTTCTCCCAATGAGAACACATGGGCTACATTTTCTTCCTCTTCTCATTAACAGAACCAAGCTGATTACAATGCTTAAGTAGTACCCGCACACGCATAGTCCAACCACCACGCTCGGCCACTAGCCCCACTATCAGACGCACAATACTAGCCAACTACTTGCATGCATCTAATCTATTTCCTAGATTCTCTCCTACGTCCCAAAGACTAGGCCATCAACGCATGCAGCTAACAAACTCACGTATGCATGCAACTAACCACCGTATTTACAGCCGCTTCCGTACGTGCAATACTGCCACATGACACGGCACTACACATGCACACACATACGCCACACCGCTGCTGCGTCCCGCACGTCCCGCGTGCACCCAACACGTCCGACGAGCCCGACCGCTCAAGTCCGTCCCGCACGTCCCGCGCGCACCGGACGCGCCCGACGAGCCCGACCGCACCAGATGCCGTGGCTTATTCCAACACACTCCCCCTAAGCCACGACGTCGCCGCACGGCCTGCCGACAGGAGCCCTGCCTCGTTGACGTCGTCTCGGCGCCGTGGACTCCTCCGCTGCGTCTTCGGCACAAGCCGCCGCTCGTCGCTTCTCCGTGCCACGAGCCTCCACGGTTGTCGCGCCGAGGCGCCGCGACCTCTGCGCCACCACGCAGGTCCTTCGCGACCTCCACGTCTTCGCGACCGCCGTGCTCTTCGCACGCACTCCCCACGTCCCCGCGCTCTCGCCGCGCACGTACGCAATTTGCGCGACCAGGTCCAGCGCCCCGACGCAGTCCACTCCCACGGTCCCGACGCGCCCGACGCGTCCAGTGCGCACCCATAACACGCACCGGTCGTGCCTAGCCCGCCGCCGTCGTCATCGCCATGCGCCGCAGCCGCACCGCCTCGACCTCCATGTCTGCCGTGACAGCTGCCGCGTCGCGCACCTTCACAAGTCGACACACGGCCCGGAGCTCCGCGCAGCCGCCGACGAACGCCGCCATCGCCGGCACGCCTCCGGCATGGCCCAAGACGACCAAGCTCTGATACCAATTGTTGGCGCTGCCTCCTCCTCGCGGCGCCGCTTCTTCTTCTACCTCCCAACTCTCTTGTGGTTTCTCTTTTATCTCATAAACACACACCAAGAAAGGAACACACACGTATACACAGCTCACCGTGGAGAAAATTGGCTTTGCCTCGTTCTCCCGATGAGAACACATGGGCTACATTTTCTTCCTCTTCTCATTAACAGAACCAAGCTGATTACAATGCTTAAGTAGTACCCGCACACGCATAGTCCAGCCACCACGCTCGGCCACTAGCCCCACTATCAGACGCACAATACTAGCCAACTACTTGCATGCATCTAATCTGTTTCCTAGATTCTCTCCTACGTCCCAAAGACTAGGCCATCAACGCATGCAGCTAACAAACTGACGTATGCATGCAACTAACCACCGTATTTACAGCCGCTTCCGTATGTGCAATACTGCCACATGACACGGCACTACACATGCACACACATACACCACACCGCTGCTGCGTCCCGCACGTCCCGCGCGCACCCAACACGTCCGATGAGCCCGACCGCTCCAGTGCGTCCCGCACGTCCCGCGTGCACCGGACGCGCTCGACGAGCCCGACTGCACCAGATGCCGTGGCTTATTCCAACACACTCCCCCTAAGCCACGACGTCGCCGCACGGCCTGCCGACAGGATCCCTGCCTCGTCGACGTCGTCTCAGCGCCGTGGACTCCTCCACTGCGTCTTCAGCACAAGCCGCCGCTCGTCGCTTCTCCCTGCCACGAGCCTCCACGGTTGTCGCGCCGAGGCGCCGCGACCTCTGCGCCACCACGCAGGTCCTTCGCGACCTCCACGTCTTCGCGACAGCCGTGCTCTTCGCACGCACTCCCCACGTCCCCGCGCTCCCGCCGCGCACGTACGCGATTTGCGCGACCAGGTCCTTCGCCCCGACGCAGTCCACTCCCACGGTCCCGACGCGCCCGACGCGTCCAGTGCGCACCCATAACACGCACCGGTCGTGCCTGGCCCGCCGCCGTCGTCGTTGCCATGCGCCGCAGCCGCACCGCCTCGACCTCCATGTCTGCCGTGACAGCTGCCGCGCCGCGCACCTTCACAAGTCGACACACGGCCCGGAGCTCCGTGCAGCCGCCGACGAACGCCGCCATCGCCGGCACGCCTCCGGCATGGCCCAAGACGACCAAGCTCTGATACCAATTGTTGGCGCTGCCTCCTCCTCGCGGCGCCGCTTCTTCTTCTACCTCCCAACTCTCTTGTGGTTTCTCTTTTATCTCATAAACACACACCATGAAAGGAACACACACGTATACACAGCTCACCGTGGAGAAAATTGGCTTTGCCTCGTTCTCCCGATGAGAACACATGGGCTACATTTTCTTCCTCTTCTCATTAACAGAACCAAGCTGATTACAATGCTTAAGTAGTACCCGCACACGCATAGTCCAGCCACCACGCTCGGCCACTAGCCCCACTATCAGACGCACAATACTAGCCAACTACTTGCATGCATCTAATCTATTTCCTAGAGTCTCTCCTACGTCCCAAAGACTAGGCCATCAACACATGCAGCTAACAAACTCACGTATGCATGCAACTAACCACCATATTTACAGCCGCTTCCGTACGTGCAATACTGCCACATGACACGGCACTACACATGCACACACATACGCCACACCGCTGCTGCGTCCCGCACGTCCCGCGCGCACCCAACACGTCCGACGAGCCCGAACGCTCAAGTGCGTCCCGCACGTCCCGCACGCACCGGACGCGCCCGACGAGCCCGACTGCACTAGATGCCGTGGCTTATTCCAACACACTCCCCCTAAGCCACGACGTCGCCGCACGGCCTAACGACAGGAGCCCTGCCTCGTCGACGTTATCTCGGTGCCGTGGACTCCTCCGCTGCGTCTTCGGCACAAGCCGCCGCTCGTCGCTTCTCCGTGCCACGAGCCTCCACGGTTGTCGCGCCGAGGCGCCGCGACCTCTGCGCCACCACGCAGGTCCTTCGCGACCTCCACGTCTTCGCGACCGCCGTGCTCTTCGCACGCACTCCCCACGTCCCCGCGCTCCCGCCGCGCACGTACGCGATTTGCGCGACCAGGTCCAGCGCCCCGACGCAGTCCACTCCCACGGTCCCGACGCGCCCGACGCGTCCAGTGCGCACCCATAACACGCACCGGTCGTGCCTGGCCCGCCGCCGTCGTCATCGCCATGCGCCCCAGCCGCACCGCCTCGACCTCCATGTCTGCCGTGACAGCTGCCGCGCCGCGCACCTTCACAAGTCGACACACGGCCCGGAGCTCCGCGCAGCCGCCGACGAACGCCGCCATCGCCGGCACGCCTCCGGCATGGCCCAAGACGACCAAGCTCTGATACCAATTGTTGGCGCTGCCTCCTCCTCGCGGCGCCGCTTCTTCTTCTACCTCCCATCTCTCTTGTGGTTTCTCTTTTATCTCATAAACACACACCATGAAAGGAACACACACGTATAGACAGCTCAGCGTGGAGAAAATTGGCTTTGCCTCGTTCTCCCAATGAGAACACATGGGCTACATTTTCTTCCTCTTCTCATTAACAGAACCAAGCTGATTACAATGCTTAAGTAGTACCCGCACACGCATAGTCCAACCACCACGCTCGGCCATTAGCCCCACTATCAGACGCACAATACTAGCCAACTACTTGCATGCATCTAATCTATTTCCTAGATTCTCTCCTACGTCCCAAAGACTAGGCCATCAACGCATGCAGCTAACAAACTCACGTATGCATGCAACTAACCACCGTATTTACAGCCGCTTCCGTACGTGCAATACTGCCACATGACACGGCACTACACATGCACACACATACGCCACACCGCTGCTGCGTCCCGCACGTCCCGCGTGCACCCAACACGTCCGACGAGCCCGACCGCTCAAGTCCGTCCCGCACGTCCCGCGCGCACCGGACGCGCCCGACGAGCCCGACCGCACCAGATGCCGTGGCTTATTCCAACACACTCCCCCTAAGCCACGACGTCGCCGCACGGCCTGCCGACAGGAGCCCTGCCTCGTTGACGTCGTCTCGGCGCCGTGGACTCCTCCGCTGCGTCTTCGGCACAAGCCGCCGCTCGTCGCTTCTCCGTGCCACGAGCCTCCACGGTTGTCGCGCCAAGGCGCCGCGACCTCTGCGCCACCACGCAGGTCCTTCGCGACCTCCACGTCTTCGCGACCGCCGTGCTCTTCGCACGCACTCCCCACGTCCCCGCGCTCTCGCCGCGCACGTACGCAATTTGCGCGACCAGGTCCAGCGCCCCGACGCAGTCCACTCCCACGGTCCCGACGCGCCCGACGCGTCCAGTGCGCACCCATAACACGCACCGGTCGTGCCTAGCCCGCCGCCGTCGTCATCGCCATGCGCCGCAGCCGCACCGCCTCGACCTCCATGTCTGCCGTGACAGCTGCCGCGTCGCGCACCTTCACAAGTCGACACACGGCCCGGAGCTCCGCGCAGCCGCCGACGAACGCCGCCATCGCTGGCACGCCTCCGGCATGGCCCAAGACGACCAAGCTCTGATACCAATTGTTGGCGCTGCCTCCTCCTCGCGGCGCCGCTTCTTCTTCTACCTCCCAACTCTCTTGTGGTTTCTCTTTTATCTCATAAACACACACCAAGAAAGGAACACACACGTATACACAGCTCACCGTGGAGAAAATTGGCTTTGCCTCGTTCTCCCGATGAGAACACATGGGCTACATTTTCTTCCTCTTCTCATTAACAGAACCAAGCTGATTACAATGCTTAAGTAGTACCCGCACACGCATAGTCCAGCCACCACGCTCGGCCACTAGCCCCACTATCAGACGCACAATACTAGCCAACTACTTGCATGCATCTAATCTGTTTCCTAGATTCTCTCCTACGTCCCAAAGACTAGGCCATCAACGCATGCAGCTAACAAACTGACGTATGCATGCAACTAACCACCGTATTTACAGCCGCTTCCGTATGTGCAATACTGCCACATGACACGGCACTACACATGCACACACATACACCACACCGCTGCTGCGTCCCGCACGTCCCGCGCGCACCCAACACGTCCGATGAGCCCGACCGCTCCAGTGCGTCCCGCACGTCCCGCGTGCACCGGACGCGCTCGACGAGCCCGACTGCACCAGATGCCGTGGCTTATTCCAACACACTCCCCCTAAGCCACGACGTCGCCGCACGGCCTGCCGACAGGAGCCCTGCCTCGTCGACGTCGTCTCAGCGCCGTGGACTCCTCCACTGCATCTTCGGCACAAGCCGCCGCTCGTCGCTTCTCCGTGCCACGAGCCTCCACGGTTGTCGCGCCGAGGCGCCGTGACCTCTGCGCCACCACGCAGGTCCTTCGCGACCTCCACGTCTTCGCGACCGCCGTGCTCTTCGCACGCACTTCCCACGTCCCCGCGCTCCCGCCGCGCACGTACGCGATTTGCGCGACCAGGTCCAGCGCCCCGACGCAGTCCACTCCCACGGTCCCGACGCGCCCGACGCGTCCAGTGCGCACCCATAACACGCACCGGTCGTGCCTGGCCCGCCGCCGTCGTCATCGCCATGCGCCGCAGCCGCACCGCCTCGACCTCCATGTCTGCCGTGACAGCTGCCGCGCCGCGCACCTTCACAAGTCGACACACGGCCCGGAGCTCCGCGCAGCTGCCGACGAACGCCGCCATCGCCGGCACGCCTCCGGCATGGCCCAAGACGACCAAGCTCTGATACCAATTGTTGGCGCTGCCTCCTCCTCGCGGCGCCGCTTCTTCTTCTACCTCCCAACTCTCTTGTGGTTTCTCTTTTATCTCATAAACACACACCATGAAAGGAACACACACGTATACACAGCTCACCGTGGAGAAAATTGGCTTTGCCTCGTTCTCCCGATGAGAACACATGGGCTACATTTTCTTCCTCTTCTCATTAGCAGAACCAAGCTGATTACAATGCTTAAGTAGTACCCGCACACGCATAGTCCAGCCACCACGCTCGGCCACTAGCCCCACTATCAGACGCACAATACTAGCCAACTACTTGCATGCATCTAATCTGTTTCCTAGATTCTCTCCTACGTCCCAAAGACTAGGCCATCAACGCATGCAGCTAACAAACTCACGTATGCATGTAACTAACCACCGTATTTACAGCCGCTTCCGTACGTGCAATACTGCCACATGACACGGCACTACACATGCACACACATACACCACACCGCTGCTGCGTCCCGCACGTCCCGCGCGCACTCAACACGTCCGATGAGCCCGACCGCTCCAGTGCGTCCCGCACGTCCCGCGCGCAACGGACACGCCCGACGAGCCCGACTGCACCAGATGCCGTGGCTTATTCCAACACACTCCCCCTAAGCCATGACGTCGCCGCACGGCCTGCCGACAGGAGCCCTGCCTCGTCGACGTCGTCTCAGCGCCGTGGACTCCTCCGCTGCATCTTCGGCACAAGCCGCCGCTCGTCGCTTCTCCGTGCCACGAGCCTCCACGGTTGTCGCGCCGAGGCGCCGCGACGTCTGCGCCACCACGCAGGTCCTTCGCGACCTCCACGTCTTCGCGACCGCCGTGCTCTTCGCACGCACTTCCCACGTCCCCGCGCTCCCGCCGCGCACGTACGCGATTTGCGCGACCAGGTCCAGCGCCCCGACGCAGTCCACTCCCACGGTCCCGACGCGCCCGACGCGTCCAGTGCGCACCCATAACACGCACCGGTCGTGCCTAGCCCGCCGCCGTCGTCATCGCCATGCGCCGCAGCCGCACCGCCTCGACCTCCATGTCTGCCGTGACAGCTGCCGCGTCGCGCACCTTCACAAGTCGACACACGGCCCGGAGCTCCGCGCAGCCGCCGACGAACGCCGCCATCGCCGGCACGCCTCCGGCATGGCCCAAGACGACCAAGCTCTGATACCAATTGTTGGCGCTGCCTCCTCCTCGCGGCGCCGCTTCTTCTTCTACCTCCCAACTCTCTTGTGGTTTCTCTTTTATCTCATAAACACACACCAAGAAAGGAACACACACGTATACACAGCTCACCGTGGAGAAAATTGGCTTTGCCTCGTTCTCCCGATGAGAACACATGGGCTACATTTTCTTCCTCTTCTCATTAACAGAACCAAGCTGATTACAATGCTTAAGTAGTACCCGCACACGCATAGTCCAGCCACCACGCTCGGCCACTAGCCCCACTATCAGACGCACAATACTAGCCAACTACTTGCATGCATCTAATCTGTTTCCTAGATTCTCTCCTACGTCCCAAAGACTAGGCCATCAACGCATGCAGCTAACAAACTGACGTATGCATGCAACTAACCACCGTATTTACAGCCGCTTCCGTATGTGCAATACTGCCACATGACACGGCACTACACATGCACACACATACACCACACCGCTGCTGCGTCCCGCACGTCCCGCGCGCACCCAACACGTCCGATGAGCCCGACCGCTCCAGTGCGTCCCGCACGTCCCGCGTGCACCGGACGCGCTCGACGAGCCCGACTGCACCAGATGCCGTGGCTTATTCCAACACACTCCCCCTAAGCCACGACGTCGCCGCACGGCCTGCCGACAGGAGCCCTGCCTCGTCGACGTCGTCTCAGCGCCGTGGACTCCTCCACTGCATCTTCGGCACAAGCCGCCGCTCGTCGCTTCTCCGTGCCACGAGCCTCCACGGTTGTCGCGCCGAGGCGCCGTGACCTCTGCGCCACCACGCAGGTCCTTCGCGACCTCCACGTCTTCGCGACCGCCGTGCTCTTCGCACGCACTTCCCACGTCCCCGCGCTCCCGCCGCGCACGTACGCGATTTGCGCGACCAGGTCCAGCGCCCCGACGCAGTCCACTCCCACGGTCCCGACGCGCCCGACGCGTCCAGTGCGCACCCATAACACGCACCGGTCGTGCCTGGCCCGCCGCCGTCGTCATCGCCATGCGCCGCAGCCGCACCGCCTCGACCTCCATGTCTGCCGTGACAGCTGCCGCGCCGCGCACCTTCACAAGTCGACACACGGCCCGGAGCTCCGCGCAGCTGCCGACGAACGCCGCCATCGCCGGCACGCCTCCGGCATGGCCCAAGACGACCAAGCTCTGATACCAATTGTTGGCGCTGCCTCCTCCTCGCGGCGCCGCTTCTTCTTCTACCTCCCAACTCTCTTGTGGTTTCTCTTTTATCTCATAAACACACACCATGAAAGGAACACACACGTATACACAGCTCACCGTGGAGAAAATTGGCTTTGCCTCGTTCTCCCGATGAGAACACATGGGCTACATTTTCTTCCTCTTCTCATTAGCAGAACCAAGCTGATTACAATGCTTAAGTAGTACCCGCACACGCATAGTCCAGCCACCACGCTCGGCCACTAGCCCCACTATCAGACGCACAATACTAGCCAACTACTTGCATGCATCTAATCTGTTTCCTAGATTCTCTCCTACGTCCCAAAGACTAGGCCATCAACGCATGCAGCTAACAAACTCACGTATGCATGTAACTAACCACCGTATTTACAGCCGCTTCCGTACGTGCAATACTGCCACATGACACGGCACTACACATGCACACACATACACCACACCGCTGCTGCGTCCCGCACGTCCCGCGCGCACTCAACACGTCCGATGAGCCCGACCGCTCCAGTGCGTCCCGCACGTCCCGCGCGCAACGGACGCGCCCGACGAGCCCGACTGCACCAGATGCCGTGGCTTATTCCAACACACTCCCCCTAAGCCATGACGTCGCCGCACGGCCTGCCGACAGGAGCCCTGCCTCGTCGACGTCGTCTCAGCGCCGTGGACTCCTCCGCTGCATCTTCGGCACAAGCCGCCGCTCGTCGCTTCTCCGTGCCACGAGCCTCCACGGTTGTCGCGCCGAGGCGCCGCGACGTCTGCGCCACCACGCAGGTCCTTCGCGACCTCCACGTCTTCGCGACCGCCGTGCTCTTCGCACGCACTCCCCACGTCCCCGCGCTCCCGCCGCGCACGTACGCGATTTGCGCGACCAGGTCCAGCGCCCCGACGCAGTCCACTCCCACGGTCCCGACGCGCCCGACACGTCCAGTGCGCACCCATAACACGCACCGGTCGTGCCTGGCCCGCCGCAGTCGTCGTCGCCATGCGCCGCAGCCGCACCGCCTCGACCTCCATGTCTGCCGTGACAGCTGCCGCGCCGCGCACCTTCACAAGTCGACACACGCCCCGGAGCTCCGCGCAGCCGCTGACGAACGCCGCCATCGCCGGCACGCCTCCGGCATGGCCCAAGACGACCAAGCTCTGATACCAATTGTTGGCGTTGCCTCCTCCTCGCGGCGCCGCTTCTTCTTCTACCTCCCAACTCTCTTGTGGTTTCTCTTTTATCTCATAAACACACACCATGAAAGGAACACACACGTATACACAGCTCACCGTGGAGAAAATTGGCTTTGCCTCGTTCTCCCGATGAGAACACATGGGCTACATTTTCTTCCTCTTCTCATTAACAGAACCAAGCTGATTACAATGCTTAAGTAGTACCCGCACACGCATAGTCCAGCCACCACGCTCGGCCACTAGCCCCACTATCAGACGCACAATACTAGCCAACTACTTGCATGCATCTAATCTGTTTCCTAGATTCTCTCCTACGTCCCAAAGACTAGGCCATCAACGCATGCAGCTAACAAACTCACGTATGCATGCAACTAACCACCGTATGTACAGCCGCTTCCGTACGTGCAATACTGCCACATGACACGGCACCACACATGCACACACATACGCCACACCGCTGCTGCGTCCCGCGCGCACCCAACACGTCCGACGAGCCCGACCGCTCCAGTGCGTCCCGCACGTCCCGCGCGCACCGGACACGCCCGACGAGCCCGACTGCACCAGATGCCATGGCCTATTCCAACACACTCCCCCTAAGCCACGACGTCGCCGCACGGCCTGCCGACAGGAGCCCTGCCTCGTCGACGTCGTCTCGGCGCCGTGGACTCCTCCGCTGCGTCTTCGGCACAAGCCGCCGCTCGTCGCTTCTCCGTGCCACGAGCCTCCACGGTTGTCGCGCCGAGGCGCCGCGACCTCTGCGCCACCACGCAGGTCCTTCGCGACCTCCACGTCTTCGCGACCGCCGTGCTCTTCGCACGCACTTCCCACGTCCCCGCGCTCCCGCCGCCCACGTACGCGATTTGCGCGACCAGGTCCAGCGCCTCGACGCAGTCCACTCCCACGGTCCCGACGCGCCCGACGCGTCCAGTGCGCACCCATAACACGCACCGGTCGTGCCTGGCCCGCCGCCGTCGTCATCGCCATGCGCCGCAGCCGCACCGCCTCGACCTCCATGTCTGCCGTGACAGCTGCCGCGCCGCGCACCTTCACAAGTCGACACACGGCCCGGAGCTCCGCGCAGCCGCCGACGAACGCCGCCATCGCCGGCACGCCTCCGGCATGGCCCAAGACGACCAAGCTCTGATACCAATTGTTGGCGCTGCCTCCTCCTCGCGGCGCCGCTTCTTCTTCTACCTCCCAACTCTCTTGTGGTTTCTCTTTTATCTCATAAACACACACCATGAAAGGAACACACACGTATACACAACTCACCGTGGAGAAAATTGGCTTTGCCTCGTTCTCCCGATGAGAACACATGGGCTACATTTTCTTCCTCTTCTCATTAACAGAACCAAGCTGATTACAATGCTTAAGTAGTACCCGCACACGCATAGTCCAGCCACCACGCTCGGCCACTAGCCCCACTATCAGACGCACAATACTAGCCAACTACTTGCATGCATCTAATCTGTTTCCTAGATTCTCTCCTACATCCCAAAGACTAGGCCATCAACGCATGCAGCTAACAAACTCACGTATGCATGTAACTAACCACCGTATTTACAGCCGCTTCCGTACGTGCAATACTGCCACATGACACGGCACTACACATGCACACACATACACCACACCGCTGCTGCGTCCCGCACGTCCCGCGCGCACCCAACACGTCCGATGAGCCCGACCGCTCCAGTGCGTCCCGCACGTCCCGCGCGCACCGGACGCGCCCGACGAGCCCGACTGCACCAGATGCCGTGGCTTATTCCAACACACTCCCCCTAAGCCACGACGTCGCCGCACGGCCTGCCGACAGGAGCCCTGCCTCGTCGACGTCGTCTCAGCGCCGTGGACTCCTCCGCTGCATCTTCGGCACAAGCCGCCGCTCGTCGCTTCTCCGTGCCACGAGCCTCCATGGTTGTCGCGCCGAGGCGCCGCGACCTCTGCGCCACCACGCAGGTCCTTCGCGACCTCCACGTCTTCGCGACCGCCGTGCTCTTCGCACGCACTCCCCACGTCCCCGCGCTCCCGCCGCGCACGTACGCGATTTGCGCGACCAGGTCCAGCGCCCCGACGCAGTCCACTCCCACGGTCCCGACGCGCCCGACGCGTCCAGTGCGCACCCATAACACGCACCGGTCGTGCCTGGCCCGCCGCAGTCGTCGTCGCCATGCGCCGCAGCCGCACCGCCTCGACCTCCATGTCTGCCGTGACAGCTACCGCGCCGCGCACCTTCACAAGTCGACACACGGCCCGGAGCTCCGCGCAGCCGCCGACGAACGCCGCCATCGCCGGCACGCCTCCGGCATGGCCCAAGACGACCAAGCTCTGATACCAATTGTTGGCGTTGCCTCCTCCTCGCGGCGCCGCTTCTTCTTCTACCTCCCAACTCTCTTGTGGTTTCTCTTTTATCTCATAAACACACACCATGAAAGGAACACACACGTATACACAGCTCACCGTGGAGAAAATTGGCTTTGCCTCGTTCTCCCGATGAGAACACATGGGCTACATTTTCTTCCTCTTCTCATTAACAGAACCAAGCTGATTACAATGCTTAAGTAGTACCCGCACACGCATAGTCCAGCGACCACGCTCGGCCACTAGCCCCACTATCAGACGCACAATACTAGCCAACTACTTGCATGCAACTAATCTGTTTCCTAGATTCTCTCCTACGTCCCAAAGACTAGGCCATCAACGCATGCAGCTAACAAACTGACGTATGCATGCAACTAACCACCGTATGTACAGCCTCTTCCGTACGTGCAATACTGCCACATGACACGGCACTACACATGCACACACATACGCCACACCGCTGCTGCGTCCCGCACGTCCCGCGCGCACCCAACACGTCCGACGAGCCCGACCGCTCCAGTGCGTCCTGCACGTCCCGCGCGCACCGGACACGCCCGACGAGCCCGACTGCACCAGATGCCATGGCCTATTCCAACACACTCCCCCTAAGCCACGACGTCGCCGCACGGCCTGCCGACAGGAGCCCTGCCTCGTCGACGTCGTCTCGGCGCCGTGGACTCCTCCGCTGCGTCTTCGGCACAAGCCGCCGCTCGTCGCTTCTCCGTGCCACGAGCCTACACGGTTGTCGCGCCGAGGCGCCGCGACCTCTGCGCCACCACGCAGGTCCTTCGCGACCTCCACGTCTTCGCGACCGCCGTGCTCTTCGCACGCACTCCCAACGTCCCCGCGCTCCCGCCGCGCACGTACGCGATTTGCGCGACCAGGTCCAGCGCCCCGACGCAGTCCACTCCCACGGTCCCGACGCGCCCGACGCGTCCAGTGTGCACCCATAACACGCACCGGTCGTGCCTGGCCCGCCGCCGTCGTCGCCGCCATGCGCCGCAGCCGCACCGCCTCGACCTCCATGTCTGCCGTGACAGCTGCCGCGCCGCGCACCTTCACAAGTCGACACACGGCCCGGAGCTCCGCGCAGCCGCCAACGAACGCCGCCATCGCCGGCACGCCTCCGGCATGGCCCAAGACGACCAAGCTCTGATACCAATTGTTGGCGCTACCTCCTCCTCGCGGCGCCGCTTCTTCTTCTACCTCCCAACTCTCTTGTGGTTTCTCTTTTATCTCATAAACACACACCATGAAAGGAACACACACGTATACACAGCTCATCGTGGAGAAAATTGGCTTTGCCTCGTTCTCCCAATGAGAACACATGGGCTACATTTTCTTCCTCTTCTCATTAACAAAACCAAGCTGATTCCAATGCTTAAGTAGTACCCGCACACGCATAGTCCAACCACCACGCTCGGCCACTAGCCCCACTATCAGACGCACAATACTAGCCAACTACTTGCATGCATCTAATCTGTTTCCTAGATTCTCTCCTACGTCCCAAAGACTAGGCCATCAACGCATGCGGCTAACAAACTCACGTATGCATGCAACTAACCACCGTATGTACAGCCGCTTCCGTACGTGCAATACTGCCACATGACACGGCACTACACATGCACACACATACGCAACACCGCTGCTGCGTCCCGCACGTCCCGCGCGCTCCCAACACATCCGACGAGCCCGACCGCTCCCGCACGTCCCGCGCGCACCGGACGCGCCCGACGAGCCCGACTGCACCAGATGCCATGGCTTATTCCAACACACTCCCCCTAAGCCACGACGTTGCCGCACGGCCTGCCGACAGGAGCCCTGCCTCGTCGACATCATCTCGGCGCCGTGGACTCCTCCGCTGCGTCTTCGGCACAAGCTGCCGCTCGTCGCTTCTCCGTGCCACGAACCTCCACGGTTGTCGCGCCGAGGCGCCGCGACCTCTACGCCACCACGCAGGTCCTTCGCAACCTCCACGTCTTTGCGACTGCCGTGCTCTTCGCACGCACTCCCCACGTCCCCGCGCTCCCGCCGCGCACGTACGCGATTTGCGCGACCAGGTCCAGCGCCCCGACGCAGTCCACTCCCACGGTCCCGACGCGCTCGATGCGTCCAGTGCGCACCCATAACACGCACCGGTCGTGCCTGGCCCGCCGCCGTCGTCGTCGCCATGCGCCGCAGCCGCACCACCTCGACCTCCATGTCTGCCGTGACAGCTGCCGCGCCGCGCACCTTCACAAGTCGACACACGGCCCGGAGCTCCGCGCAGCCGCCGACGAACGCCGCCATCGCCGGCACGCCTCCGGCATGGCCCAAGACGACCAAGCTCTGATACCAATTGTTGGCGCTGCCTCCTCCTCGCGGCGCCGCTTCTTCTTCTACCTCCCAACTCTCTTGTGGTTTCTCTTTTATCTCATAAACACACACCATGAAAGGAACACACACGTATACACAGCTCACCGTGGAGAAAATTGGCTTTGCCTCGTTCTCCCGATGAGAACACATGGGCTACATTTTCTTCCTCTTCTCATTAACAGAACCAAGCTGATTACAATGCTTAAGTAGTACCCGCACACGCATAGTCCAGCCACCACGCTCGGCCACTAGCCCCACTATCAGACGCACAATACTAGCCAACTACTTGCATGCATCTAATCTGTTTCCTAGATTCTTTCCTACGTCCCAAAGACTAGGCCATCAACGCATGCAGCTAACAAACTCACATATGCATGCAACTAACCATCGTATGTACAACCGCTTCCGTACGTGCAATACTGCCACATGACACGGCACTACACATGCACACACATACGCCACACCGCTGCTGCGTCCCGCACGTCCCGCGTGCACCCAACGCGCCCGACGAGCCCGACCGCACCAGTGCGTCCCGCACGTCCCGCGCGCACCGGACGCGCCCGACGAGCCCGACTGCACCAGATGCCGTGGCTTATTCCAACAGGCGGGGCAAGCCAGGTGCTTCGGCCTCGCCGTCAACACGTTCTTGGACCTGGAAAGGCAGTATTGCGACACGCAAGGCCACGTGAAGCGCGCCTACTTCGTCGGGCCAGTGTCGCTGCCGTTGCCACCGGCCGGAGCCAGCGGCGGGGGCGAGGCATCGTACATCAGTTGGCTGGGCTCGATGACAAGATACTCGGTGGTGTACGTATGCTTCAGCACCTATGCTTCGATCTCGAATGATCAGCTCGTGGAGCTGGCTCTCGGATTGGAAGCCTCCGGCAAGCCGTTCTTGTGGGCGCTGAGGGCCGAGGGGTGGGCGCCGCCGGCGGGGTGGGAGGAGCGTGTCGGGAAGAGGGCATGCTTGTCAGGGGGTGGGCCCCAAAGACCGCAATCCTGGCCCATCCAGCCGTGGGGGCATTCCTGACGCACTGCGGGTCGAGCTCTCTGCTGGAGGCTGCGGCGGCCGGCGTGCCGATGCTGACGTGGCCGCTGGTGTTCGACCAGTTCATCGAGGAGAGGCTGGTCACGGACGTTCTCAAGATTGGCGAGAGGGTGTGGGACGGGCCACGGAGCACGAGGTACGAGGAGCAGCAGATGGTGCCGGCGCCGTCGGTGGCGCGGGCCGTGGTGAGGTTCTTGGAGCCCGGGGGAACCGGGGAGGCAGCGAGGGGCCGGGCGCAGGAGGTCGCCGTGAAGGCTCACGCCGCTGTGGCGGAAGGCGGGTCGTCATACAATGATCCTTTTTTCGAAAAGGGGGGCTCCCCGGCCTCTGCATCAAGAGTAATGCATACGGCCGTCTTATTAACCAAGAAACAAACTGTGCCAACAAAGTTCCAAAGTCTCAAACTAAAAGTAGGAAAAAGTAGCCCACACAGAGCGCAAAAGGCTAGATACACAAACTAGACAGCAAAAGATGCCACAACCGGCTGGCTAAACAAGGCAGGTAAACTAATTGCCTATCCTATTACATGACCGCCATCCAAACCGGTTGAAGATATCCCGAGCTACCATCTCCCAACGGATAGACCCAGTAACCAAATGCTCCCTGGCCTCCATCGGAGTGAGTAGCGACCACGAACGGATCACTGCCGTAGCTCGGAAAATAACCTGCAAAAAATGAATTCGTGATGTTCTGTTAAAAACCAAATAATTTCTACAAAGCCAGATGGTCCACAGCAAAGCGCAGACTCCAACCCGAATATGTCTTGCTAAGGTAGACTCAATCCCATTAAGCCAAGTCCCAAATAAAGCATTAACAGTAGTCGGTGGAGTAATATTAAAAGCAATATGGACCGTCTGCCAAAGGACCTTGGCCAACGGGCAATCAAAAAATAGATGCTTAATCGTCTCATCCCGATCACAGAAACTACACCTAGTAGGTCCTATCCAATTACGCTTTATTAAGTTGTCCTTTGTTAGAATAACTTGTTTATGGACAAACCACATAAACACTTTTATTTTCAAAGGAACTCTGACATCCCAGACATTCTTGGAAGTTGGAATGGAGTTCGAATTAATAACATCAATATACATTGACCTAACTGTAAATACTCCAGACCTAGTCAACTTCCAGCGTAATTCATCAGGTTGGTCAGAAAGTTGAACCTCCATTATTCTCCTAACCAAATGGAGCCAAACTTCCCAACGATTGCCCGCTAGCGACCGTCTAAACTGAATATTAAGGGGGATAGAATGAAATATTGTTGCCACGAACACCTCACGTCGTTGAGCAATACGATATAAAGACGGATATTGAATGGCCAAGGGTGAGTCGCCAAGCCAAGTATCCTCCCAGAAATGTGTAGTAGCCCCATTTCCAATAACAACTCTTTTCCTATTGAACAGTAATTGTTTGACTTTCATGAGTCCTTTCCAGAAAGGCGAGTCAGTCGGCCTAACTGTTACCTGGGACAGCGTTCTAGTCTGGAGGTACTTGCTGCGAATGATCTGCGCCCACATGGCTTCAGTCCCTGAAGCGAGCTTCCACAACCACTTACTAAGAAGGCATCTGTTCTTAACTTCAAGATTCTCAATACTAAGCCCTCCTTGGTCTTTGGGTCGACAGATAATATCCCACTTAGCAAGCCGATATTTTCTTTTGAGTTCATCAACCTGCCAAAAGAAGCGTGATCGATAAAAGTCCAGTCTTTTCCTAACACCAACTGGGACCTCAAAGAACGATAAGAGAAACATAGGCATACTCGTGAGCACTGAATTTATCAAGATTAACCGGCCTCCGTATGACATGAGCTTACCCTTCCAGCAACTCAGTTTCTTCTCAAATCGGTCCTCGATACACTTCCACTCTCTGTTTGTTAGCCTACGATGGTGTATCGGAATACCAAGGTAGAAGAAGGGTAAACTCCCGAACTCGCACCCAAACAATTGCCTATAAGACTCCTGTTCGTCTTTGGCTCTACCAAAATAGAACAACTCGCTCTTATGAAAGTTAATCTTTAACCCGGTCAATTGTTCAAAAAGGCATAACAACAGCTTCATATTTCTTGCCTTGGCCAAGTCGTGCTCCATAAAGATGATTGTATCATCAGCGTATTGAAGGATGGATACACCTCCATCAACCAGATGAGGTACCAAGCCACCCACTTGACCACTCTCCTTAGCCCTTCCTATCAAAATTGCTAACATATCCACCACAATGTTAAACAAGATAGGGGACATTGGATCTCCCTGTCTGAGGCCTTTATGAGTCTGGAAATAATGACCTATATCGTCATTCACTTTAATTCCCACACTCCCCTTTTGCGTAAATGATTCGACCTGCCGGCGCCAGGCATCATCAAAACCTTTCATATGCGATGCCTGTTGGAGGAATGGCCACTTGACCTTATCATACGCTTTTTCGAAATCTACCTTAAAAATTAACCCATCTAATTTTTTGGAGTGAATTTCATGGAGCGTTTCATGAAGGACAACCACCCCTTCAAGGATGTTTCTGTCCGGCATGAAAGCAGTTTGGGATTGTTGCACCACAGAATGCGCAATCTGTGAGAGCCTATTAGTCCCGACCTTGGTGAAGATTTTGAAACTAACATTGAGGAGGCAAATCGGCCTGAACTGCTCAATTCTCACAGCCTCCGTTTTCTTAGGGAGAAATGTGATAGTTCCAAAATTCAAGTGAAATAATTGAAGTTGTCCAGAGAAAAGATCCTGAAACATAGGTAACAAATCCCCCTTAATAATGTGCCAGCACTTTTTATAGAACTCGGCCGGGAACCCATCCGGTCCGGGAGCCTTATTGTTTTTCATTTGTGCAATAGCATCAAACACCTCCTTCTCCGAAAACGGGGTGAGCAAGATATCATTGTCGGCAGCCGACAATTGAGGTACATCCTCAGTCATAGACTCATCGAGGGTCACACAATTAACCTTCGGAGGTCCAAAGAACTGCCTATAATACTCGGTAATATAAGTTTTGAGATTATCCTGCCCAACAATAGTAACCTCATCTTGTTCAAGTTGGAAGATACGCTTCTTTCGGTGCTTTCCATTGGCAATCAGGTGAAAGAATTGAGTATTGGCGTCCCCTTGGACCACTTTGCGAACCTTAGCTCGCAACGCCCACTTCAACTCTTCTTCGCGGAGAAGTTCTTTCAACCTCTTCTCAGCCTCAGTTTTAACCTGGAGCTCAGCAGGCAGCAGAATCGCGAATTCAGCTTTTATGTCCAGTGTCTGTATAAGAGAAAGGAGCCTATCCTTCTCAATCCTATACACCCCATTGAGGTGCTTAGCCCAACCCCGTAAGAAACTTCTCAAATGCCTAATTTTATTCTGCCAACGCTCGACTGCCGTCCTACCTCCTACACCCTTAGCCCATTCCCTGGCAACGAGGTCTAAGAACCCCTCACGTTCGAACCAGGCCATCTCGAATGAGAAGGTGTTTTTGTTTCCCACATGGTTCGGCTCCCCGGAGTCCACGAATAGTGGTGTGTGATCGGATATTCCCCGCAAGAGAGCTTGTACCGTAACAAGAGGGAACTTCTGTTCCCACTCCACGCTCGCGAGAACTCGATCAAGCTTTTCATATGTCGGGGTTGGCAAAGCATTAGCCCAGGTAAACTTTCTACCAGAAAGCTCTATCTCCCTCAGATCCAAGCTCTCAATAATGTTATTGAACATAAACGACCATCTGCCGTCAAAGTTATCATTATTCTTCTCCTCTCTCCTCCGAATGATATTGAAATCACCCCCAACCAACATCGGAAGCTGTTCGGACCCACAAATTCGAACAAGGTCCGCCAGATACTCCGGTTTAAGCTCCGGTTGTGCGGCATCGTAAACCGCCACCAAAGCCCAGTTGAAACCATCAACTTTTGACCTAACCCAAAACTTAACCGCAAAGTCGCCCATCACTACACTCCGGACCTCAAGGGAATCGCATCTCAATCCTAGCAAGATACCTCCTGATCGTCCTCTCGGAGGTAGGCAATGCCAGTCGAAATCAACACCACCCGCAAGAGAATAAAGAAACTGAGGAGCAAAATTATCTCTACCAGTTTCAGAGAGAGCAATGAAATCTAATCGATGCTCCAGAGACGCCTCAGCGAGAAACCTTCTTTTAGCGAATTCCTTGAGACCTCTGCTATTCCAAAAGATTCCTTTCATAAGTCATCATGAAATTTTTTTGCCATACGAATCCTAGCACTCCTACGTACCGCGGATGCGGGATACACCTTCCGCTTCCACTTACGTTTGGGTTTATCATTGTCCACCATCCGGTCCTCATAACCGGGCTCTGGTGGTTGATTCACTGCAACTTCTACATTAACCTCCTCCTCGTCGGACTCATTAGTGGATGGTGCAAGGTCCGCACACAAACTATCAAGCACTCTCATCCCCAACGCATCAATCTCAGCATCATTCATAGGTCTCACTGCCGCTAGGTTTTGAATGGTTTCTAAAGCGCGTTCCGCTTCCAGATCAAGGAGATCATTAACCGAGTTGGAAATTTCAGAATTGGTATTCCCTAACGAAACCCCTACTTGATTTGTATTATGAATAATCTCATCAGTAGAAAAATGCAAAATAGAATTGGATAAGTTGACTGACATACCAGTAGTGACCTCAATGCCACGAAGCTTGGCCGCCCTCATAGCACACCTCTGCTGCATGTCATCAACCTCCGGGTGGTCCTGGAGACGAGAACTCATCCGTCTCCCCTCAGAGACTGGGCCGAGGATCCCGCCGAAAGCAATAACCTCCTCCCGAGTAACGCCACTGGCAGGAGGCGGCGGCGGAAGGCTCCCACGGCGAACGGACAGGAGGCCGGGTGAGGAAGGTGCCGGCGCCGCCTGCCCAAGCACCCCCTCCGCCTCAACCCTCAAGCCTGAGGGCGTCACCATCCCGACAGCCGAAGGCGAGGAATGGACCGGGGCCACCTGCCCCAGACTCCCGCCGAGCACCACAGGAGAAGCCGCAACAGCCGGTGCCGAAAGGGAAGGGTCTGAGGCCACCTGCCCCAGACGGCCTCCCTCACGTTCGGCTAGCGACGGCAAGGCTGGCGTAGCCGGGGCCACCTGCCCCAGACAATCGCCAATCAGCACAGGAGAGGCTACCGCAGCCGGCTCCCCTCCCGAAGAAATCTCCTCCCTCCCGGTAGGCCCGACCGGAGTAAGAGGAGAAGGGGGCGCCGAGGCCACCTGCCTCGAACCCCCCGCCAAGCTCGGAACCACCACTTGCAGCTCAGCCGTCACAACAATATCCGAGGGAGGAGAAAACACTATCTCCGGACCCCCCCTCCATGCCAGAACCCTCCACACCCGGGCCCTCAAAGTCCAACGCAGGTAAAGAGTGCTCAAAAACCTCCAAAGACTCCATCCGCTCGCTCCATAGTCTCGGAGGTGCAGTAGCAGGCTCAATGGATCCAAATCTCAGAGTGGTCGACGGCACAGAAGAGGGAGGCGCCGTCCCCCCTCCGGTCGTCTGAGCCACAGACCCCGGTCCCTCGGCCATCTCTCGACCAGGATCAGCGGCCGGAGTCTCCTTGCCTCACGTGCCATCATCACCCTCGTGCATATCAACATCCGCGGCAGCAGGTGCCTCAGCAAACAGGCTGTCATCCTCAAACTCAATCTGAAGGTTATAAACCTGGCAGCGATAAGCCCACTTAACCATATCCGGCACAAACTCAATGTCCAAAATACTGACCAGAAGGCGAGCAACCCACTGAGCTCTAGTGAAGGCCATATCCACTCGCTCGGGCTTTCCTACCAAGATACCTAAACTAGCAACGACCCTGGCATCCTGCATAGGTCTGGAAGGAGCTCCCGAAAAACGCAGCCAGGCCTGGGTAAGAGGCTTACCCTGAGGCTCAACCAATTTCCACTCGTGGAACTCAAGAATGCCCTCAGTACCTGGCACCTTACACATCCCAAAGCTCAGTAACCTCTGTAAATCCTCCACCGTGGGAAACTCAACCCTGAACAAGTTTGGCTCGAGACTGACTAGCTCCCAGAGGAAGTCTCCTAGGGCCAGCTCCCGGAGCCGCTGCACAATCAGGGTCTCAGAGACTTCACCTTTAGTCACTTTAACAATCCCAGTCGTCATACTGCGCACCTCATCAGGAACCTCCCCCTCCGTCGGAGACTCAAAAAAGTGAGCTCTGAACAATACACACCATACATCATTAGATTCGGTAACTGCTCTCTCAAAAGCGGACAAGCCCCTGACTCATGGGCCGGCTTACCACACGTATCGCATAAAACTGCCGCACACTCAGCAATGAAGTGGCCCTTATTGCCACAGCGGTAGCATAACATTATTTCCTTCTTGCGCGCATACTTGGCCGCCCTGTCCAGCTCAGTCCTGTCAGAACCCTCCACCGACATTACCTCGACCTCACCATTACCCGGAACAACCACGTTCGCCAGTGCCGTCACCACCTCCATAGCCTGACAAGACAACCCAGTCTCCTCAGTAGCCTCGCCAACCGCCATCTGGTCAACGACAACAGGATGCTGCCTTGGACGATAGCGGCCACCTCGGCCACCCCGGCCACCACGGTTACCACGGAAACCACCGCGGTTACGATTAGCAGGTCCAGACGCCCCTTCGACGAAGCCTCCCGTTGGCCCCAGGAAAGTCCTCTCGGTCGAGCCATCACTCTGCCAGGCATACCCCCGCCCACCACCTGTGGACGAGGATCCCCGGTGCTGTCCATCTCCATAGGCGTTAAGGCCATCGTCACCCCACTGACCACGAGGCACCGAAGAGTCTCCCCCTAGCCGGAACCTGCTGCAACTGTGCCTGCTCCAACACCGGTGTCATCGAACTCTGCGTCTGCCGGGCCACGAAATGCGGCGGCCTGGCCCCGGCCTGCATCGCCATGGGCCGGAGCTGGCCACCTGAGGCCAGAGGAGGCGGCCTAGGAGCCGGGAAGCCGTGGCCCGCGACGGCCACGGGGATCGGCACCGGTGGCCGAGGGCCACCCCGTCCCACAGCCGGCGTTGGTGGTCTGGCGCCCGCAGGCAGCGACCCGCGGCCAGCGACGCCGGACGCGGGTGCACCTCCATGCAGCGGCGGCCTAGGGCCGCCTGCCACCTGAGCCGCCTGGCCGGACCCAGCACCCGACGCCTGAGTAGCGCCAGCGCGCCCAGCCCCGATCGGCAGCCCAGCGCGGCTACGACCTGCGCCCTACGGCACCACAACGCCGCCACGCCCGCCTCCTGCTGGCAGAACCTGCCCACCACGCCCCGCGCCGCCCGGGGCGCCGGACAGGGCGCCGGACTTGGCAGGGGGTGGACCTCAACCTGCCATGCCGCGGAGAGGAGGAATCCGCCTGGCACGCCCCGCACCATGGTCTGAGAAGCTCGATCGGCACGCAGCTCGATGAACCCTAGATCGTTTCGATCGAAAACCCTCTAAAGGACCGTCGATCGTGCATGGGGGTGTAGACAACGATCCCGATGTACGTACCTGGTTGTACTGGGCCTCATACCCAGTTAATACAGGCCCGCACACGACCGGGCCCGACTCACTCAGAGCCGGCCCAATACCAGACACACTGTGCACGCGGCCCAGGAGTGCGTTCAAACTCCTCTTCCGCATCTGCGTGATCCCGATCGGCCGCCCCGCCGGCGACAACGCCATAGCCGCCGCCGGCCGCTGGGACTCACTACCAGAACGGATTGGTTTCTTCTTCCTATGAACTTTAGTCCAAGAATCCGGCCGTATCAAATCGAAAAGGGTGAGGTTTGGAAGACTAACCTTCGGAAAGGGTCCCTTCCATGGCCTGACCGCCGTCGCCGCCGTTCTCCGGTGCACAACGCGCCGCACCATCTCCTTCCTCTCGCCCGCGTGAAGCCCAACCCTCGCCGGATCGTCCACCGGCAAAATCCTATCCACCGTTGAGGCCACCTCATCCTCATCATATCCCGCATGGAAAAACTCACAGAAAAGATCTGAAGGAGTCGGTGTTGGCGGAGAAGCCGCCGGATCGTCGCCGTCTCCGTCCGCCTCGTCCTCATCGGATCCGGCTAGCGCCCAAAATCGGCCGCCAACCCGAGGACTAACCACCGCCCCCGAGCGCACAGGCCCGGCGATCGCTGGACGGCCCCCTGCGTCGCCCCCCTGTCGCCCCCCATTTTCCGCCATGACATACAATGATCTGCACAGGCTTATCAGCGATCTGATGGAAACACGGAAGATCTAGCTGAACCCATCGAGCAGGTGACGAAGTCGGAAGGAAGGGGAAGCAGTGAGATTGGTTCCCTTGGACTTGTGTGTTCATGGCGTCTCCTGAATTTGTTTCATTCTGTCATTCCGGTTGCCTGAAAGCTCTGAAAGTATTGCAGCGGTGCAACAACGTGTTTGATTTTGTAATTTAGGCGACAATTGCACAACATCTGCAGATTATGATAGGCGATGGTAACCTATGGATAAAGGGAGTTTTGTGTGGTCGCAGATGACAGAAATCAGGTGTTAAAAAGCTTGACATTAACACCCAACAATGTGACATAAATCTGCTCTTTGCTCATCATGGCCCTCTTCAGTATTCAGAACAAAATGGAACGGATGGTAGGCAACGACCGTGAGACGTGATCGAACCAAAGAATCGCACCCATTGGCAGTCTAGCGCCAGGTCAGGCATCCTTCTCTCGTGGTCACAGTCCGGAGAGTTCACTGTTTGAAGAGGTCTGGGTAAAGCTCTTTTAAGCTCTGCCGGTGCATCTAAGGGTCAGTCCTGAATTTTGAAATGAAATTTGCTATCAGGTGCATGGCTCCAATGTCGATGGGAGCAAACTTGTTCAATGGTACCTTGCCTTCTGACAACAATCCGCACACCAAAAGATTACCCAGCTGATTTAGGACGCAAGGAATTTCTGCCACTCTAACTCTAATTCATGATGCATCTTATTCCCAACAGATCACGTTTAGGCTGTTCCAACGACACATTTTATCATCATTGTTACCCTTCTCAATCACTTCTCGGCATCATCCACCGCCATGCTTTGGTTTGACTACTGGATGTTGGTATACATGAACAAGGTCAGGGTAAGTATTTATAAAACATTAGCAGAGCCATTGATACATGTCCAATGACTCGAGAGTTATCATAGGCTTTAAAGTTTCACCAATTATCCTGTACTGAAGATATTGCACTTGATTTTTCTAAACACTGAGTAAATTACTCTTCTCCAGGTCATGGCCGAAACAGAAATGCCGATGCCGAAGATGTCGTGAGAGCTACCAGCTCCTTCTCCGACTTCCACACAGGTCTACTGAGGCCATAGCTGCCCCGCCCTTATTGGTTGTAGTGGCACGGCAACATGTTTAATTTTGTGATCCAGACGGTATTTGCACAGCATCTGCAAATTCTGGGTAGGCGATGTTAACCAATGGATAAAGGAAATTCTGTGTGCTAGCAAGTGACAGAAATCATGTCTTCAAAAGTTTGAGATTAACACCGAACAATAGATATCTTGCCCGGCTCCAATGAGGAAGGGGCGAAGACGGCGGCGCACATTTGGCTCGCTCGAGTGCTTGTAATCGTCGTTGGGTGTTCTATGGACCTAGATGTATTTTTTTTATTTCTGGTATTTTTTATACTACCTTGACAGATGATGAGTAGATCGAAAGTTTTTTCGCAAAAAATCACCGAACAAAAGATATCTTTGTTCATCATGGCCCTTTTCATCATTCAGAACATAATTGAAGGGATTTTTTTAATGAAAAGCTGGCACCACTGCTTTCATTGCGATCAGAGGACCAGACCAGCTTGACGAAGGGAGGCATGATGCAGCAGGAGAATTGCACCGAATACGCCGAGCTGGCAGTGAACTGCCCATTGGCAGTTCAACGCCATGTCACAGCATCTTCTCTCACGGTCGCAACCACACCAATTGGAGTCACACTAACAATCAGTGAATTGGGCGATGGATTCGACAATAAGGTCAGTCTTCAAGTGTCGCATCCATTTGTCATTCTCCATAGCGGGTTTTGTGGTTACAGTTCGGAGAGTGCACTACTTGAAGAGATCTACGTAAGGTTCTTTGGAGCTCTATAGGTGCACCCAGGGTCCGTCCTGAATTTTGAAAGGAAATTTTCCATTAGGAGCATGGCTCCAAAGACGGTGGGAGCAAACTTGTTCGATGGCACCTTGCCTTCTCACAACGACCGACACACCAAAACATTACCAAGGCTCATTCAACACACCAGGAATTTCTGCTACTCTAACTCTAATTCATGATCCCTCTTATTCCAAGAGATCACGCTTAGGTTGTTCCAACGACACGTTTTATCATCATTGTTACCCTTCTCAATCACTTCTCGGCATCATCCACCGGCATGCTTTGGTTTGACTACTGGATGTTGGTATACATGAAGAAGGTCAGGGTAAGTATTTATAAAAGATTAGACGAGCCATTGATACATGTCCAGCCACTCGAGAGTTATTATAGGCTTTAAAGTTTCACCAATTATCCTGTACTGAAGATATTGCACTTGGTTTTTCTGAATACAGAGTAAATTACTGCTTCACATGCTTGAATTTATTCAAGAAACTAGGCCCGTGTCACACAATCGCAGAAAAATGTGCCACCTGATGAAGCCATGTACCTAGGGTAGGGTCATGGATGTTGGTGCCGTGGCCTTCTCCCTCGCTCTCAATAGCTAGCTCTAGCTCTCCCTCTCCTGCTCACTTTGCGCACGAACGACGGAAGCAGGAGGAGGAAGATGATCAGAGATTCAGAGAAGTTCAGACAAAATGGTGGACACAGGGGTTTTTCCGGCGCACGTACGCCTTCTCCTTTCCTCGAGCACGAACTCGACCGTGTCAACAAGATACAGGGAGGATCCAGGGCTTTATACCCGCGAGCACCAGCCTGCCAGGCCACGCCTCGCACCAACTCGCACACCCACTCCCCCACGTCCCGCGCGCTCTGGCCGCCCCGCGCATCGCGCCCGAACGCGATCGCCACGGCCACCCCGCGCGCCCGACGCGGTCCACACCTCCCCTTTCCTCGCTAACAATACCGCGTGGCCCCGCGCACACACACGTGAGCTCACGCACACACACCTACGCTCGGTCGCGCACACATGCACCCGAGCCCTGCCGCAGGCCAAAACCGACGCGGCCACCGCACGCACGCACGCGCGCGCCACGCCCTGGGCATGCCACGGCTTATTGCCAGCACACTCCCCCTAAGCCGTGGCCTAGAGGAGACCGTTGTCCTCGACGTCGGCGTTCACCAGCATCGCCTGCTCCGCCGCCGGCGCCCTCCGCAGCTCCGGGCAGTCGCGCTTGAAGTGGCCGCGCTCGCCACACTTGTAGCAGCGGCCCTTCTTGTTGCCGCCGTTCCGCGTCGCCACACTGCGCGCGTCATCATCGTCGTCCCGAGCCCCGCCATGACGCCGCTCCCGCGCCCGCCACTGCGCCGCAGTGTACAGGAGCTGACCGTCCTGGCGCTCGCCACTGCTTTGCCCGCGGCGCCGCACGCGTTCGTCAAACGCGCGCAGCCGCCCGAGCGCCTCGTCGTAGGTGAGCTCCTCCAGCACGCAAAACTGCTCGATGCCGGCGACGACGGGGAAGAGGCGGTCCGGGACAGTGTCCAGGAGCTTCTTCACCAGCTCCGTGTCCCCCAACGTCTCCCCCAGCCCTGCGAACTGCGCCGCCATGCCTGCAAGCCTTCCGGCGTACGCGTCCAGCTGCTCGCCCTCCTCCATCCTCATCCGGTCCAGCTCGCCGCGCAGCGTCGCCCTCCTCGCCGCGCGCACCCGCTCGGCGCCGACGAACCGTACCGACAGGGAGTCCCATACCTCCCTGGCAGTGGGTTTCGTCGCCACCGAGAGCAACACGTCCTCCGGCAGCCCCTGCAAGATCAGTGCCCGCGCCGTCTTGCACTTCTTGTTGTTCACCGGCGAGTCGCCCGGCGCCACCGCTTCCCACAGCGCGTGGGCATCAAGGATGGCCTGCGCCTTGATCGCCCACACGGTGTAGCCGTCCGGCGAGAGCATCGGCATCCCCATGGACACCGACCCGCCCGTGCAGCCGCCGTGTGGAACCAGCGCCATCACCGCCGGCGAGCTCCTTCACCTGTCGCTCTGATGCCAATTGTTGGTGCCGTGGCCTTCTCCCTCGCTCTCCCTATCTAGCTCTAGCTCTCCCTCTCCTGCTCACTCTGCGCACGAACGACGGAAGCAGGAGGAGGAAGATGATCAGAGATTCAGAGAAGTTCAGACAAAATGGTGGACACAGGGGTTTTTCCGGCGCACGTACGCCTTCTCCTTTCCTCGAGCACGAACTCGACCGTGTCAACAAGATACAGGGAGGATCCAGGGCTTTATACCCGCGAGCACCAGCCTGCCAGGCCACGCCTCGCACCAACTCGCACACCCACTCCCCCACGTCCCGCGCGCTCTGGCCGCCCCGCGCATCGCGCCCGAACGTGATCGCCACGGCCACCCCGCGCGCCCGACGCGGTCCACACCTCCCCTTTCCTTGCTAACAACACCGCGTGGCCCCGTGCACACACACGTGAGCTCACGCACACACACCTACGCTCGGTCGTGCACACATGCACCCGAGCCCTGCCGCAGGCCGAAACCGACGCGGCCACCGCACGCACGCACGTGCGCGCCACGCCCTGGGCATGCCACGGCTTATTGCCAGCAATGGACCTATCCTAACTGCCCTACCCAAGGACATCCCTAGAAGAAATCACCTTTCAATCGACTTGGAGGTGTTCCACTCGACGGACTTGAAGACATTCGACCATGAAGCAATCACTCGACCAAGATACAACCACTCGACGGCCAGGAGACCTAAAGCCACTCCGCACGCTAACGGTCGGTCATTAAGTAGCTTTTATGGTCATCATAGCACTTTATTAGAGGCGTTACCAGTAACGCCCAACCTTAATGTACTTTAAACCCTGCATAACTGAGGGCTGGAGGGGTCTGGCGAACTCTATATAAGCCACCCCCTCCTTAGTGTAAAGGGTTCGCACCCCTGTAATTCACACACTCATAATCCAATCGACCGCCTCCGGGCTCCGAGACGTAGGGCTATTACATCTTCTAAGAAGGGCCTGAACTCGTAAACCTCGTGTGCTTACAACTACTCCATAGCTAAGATCTTGCCTCTCCATACCTACCCCCCTACATTACTATCAGAGTTAGAACCACGACAGTTGGCACCCACCGTGGGGTAGGTGTCTTAGCGACTTGATGGAGAAGTTGCGATTTTTTCCGATCCAAGTCATCATGGTTTCTAGTGGAGTTTTGGTGGAGGGCCGCGAGATCCGTCTCGGCGCGCTCACGTTCTTCGCCGACGACTCCGCTCGGCTTCAGGAGGCCCCGCTCGATGTCGACGCGCTTCCTGCCCGCGGGGCAACACACTTTCGCACGTGCGTCCGCGGCATCCTCTTGCGGCAACCGTCGACCCATTATCGGTCGGCCCCTGTGTTGTCCTCCCTCCCTGTTTTCCACCGGCGCAAGCGCTCCGGTCGGTCGAGACATTAGCGGTGGGTGAGACACGCGGTGGCACGCCAGTCGGCCACCCTTCAAGTCGCGGCGATTGAGCCCAACGAATCTCTCTACGGCATGTTCGACCTGTCCGCTGGCTCTGCAGAGACCGCATCCGTGTGCGACAGCAGCGATCCGGCGGAGGAGGTTCTGATGGTCGATGGACCGCGCGGCCCTCCCGGTTTTTCCCATGCCGGCGGAGGCGCTGGTGGAGGCGACCCGTCGCATCCCCATGAGGAATATCACCCCGAGCCTCTCACGTCGCTGCAGCGAGAAGAACTTCGTCGTCGGAACATGGATGCACTGCAGACTCCTATCATTGGAGAAACCCCCGAGGCCCGTGCCTTGGAGGACGCGTGCCTGGCCAAGTTGGCTGAGCGCACTCGACTGGAGAACCTCCAGCGAGCACTCAACGAGCGTGCACGACAACTGGTTCCGGAATCCAGCCGCCGTCAGCTCTTTCCGCCCCCGCAGGTATATCGAACTCCGATTCAGAATTTAGCAGCTGCAGCCCGTATAGCAGAGTCGATTCAGCCTTCCCAGTCAGAGGCTGGACGAGGCTTGCTGCAGATCAGAGCGTTGCTCTGGGCAGCAGGAGATCAGAATTCCGTTGTTTCTCAGTCGCGGAACAGGATCCACAGCAGATCCATTGTTGCAGACACAGTCCAGTCGGCTCACAGCCCAAGATCGCCCCTGAGGCGTGAGGGACGTGGAGACCGGCGTGATCAGTACAGAAACCGTGAGCAGTATGATCACCGATTCGATCATGACGATCGACGTGGAGTGCCCACCCCTCCCCTAAGGAGTGGATCGTACGTGCCTCGACAGAAGGATGACAGGCGCCCTCATAGTGTTGGGCGAAGGATTCCAGCCGACCCCAGGGAACCAGGCTTTGATGCGAGATCCATTCTCGTTCAAGGTTTGGTCGACAGGAACAAAGCTCACCGAGAAGGTCACGACAGAGATGCACCTACCAGCAGCAGAGTGCATGTTTCAGGACCAGAGTGTTTTAGTAGAGCCATCAGGGCCGCAGTGATTCCTCCCAACTTCAGGTTGGCGACTGGAGTCAGTAAGTTCACTGGTGAGTCCAAGCCCGATACTCGGCTAGAAGACTACCGCGTGGCTGTCCAGATTGGCGGTGGCAATGATGAAGTGGCCATGAAGCACCTGCCTCTCATGTTGGAGGGCTCGGCCAGAGCGTGGCTGAATCAGTTAGCACCCAGCAGCATTTACACTTGGGAAGATCTCGCCCGAGTGTTTGTCACAACATTTGAAGGAACATGCAAGCGACTGGTAGGGCTGACAGAACTGCGGTCTTGTGTGGAGAAGCCGAATGAAACCTTGAGGGATTACATCCAGAGATGGATCATGTTGCATCACACGGTAGAAAATGTGCCTGATCACCAAGCAGTTTGTGCCTTCAAGGAAGGCGTCAAGTACAGAGAACTGAATCTGAAATTCGGTCGAAGCGGAGACATGTCTCTGAATCGGATGATGGAGATCGCCACCAAGTACGCTAATGGTGAAGATGAGGATCGACTCCGGACTGGCAAGCTCAAGTCAGTCGCCAAAGAAACCAGAGGAGGAAATTCCAATCGGAAACAGAAGCGGAAAGCCAAGCCAGCTGCTCCTGGGGAAACCTTGGCTGTAACTCAAGGAAAGTTTAAAGGGAAACCCAAAGGGCCTTGGAACCCCAAGAAAGTTAAAGACCAAGACGGAAATGACGTGTTGGATTTGCCTTGTCACATCCACACAAAGAAAGATGAAGAGGGTAAACTCATTTACCCGAAACATACCACTCGACAGTGCCGGCTATTGATCCAGCAGTTCCAGGGCAAACAGCCCAAAGATAAGAAAAAGGAGTCAGACGAAGTTGAGGACAAGGAAGATAGTGATGATGGATACCCCCAGGTCAATTCCACCCTGATGATTTTTGCTGATGTTGAAAACAAAAGTCGACTGAAAGTTATCAATCGTGAGGTGAATATGGTTGCTCCGGCGACACCCAGTTATTTGAAGTGGTCTCAGACTGCCATCACATTCGACCAGTCCGATCATCCAACGCACATTGCCACCCCTGGGAGGCAAGCTTTTGTGGTCGACCCAGTTGTCGAAGGCACTCGACTGACCAAAGTCTTGATGGATGGTGGCAGTGGTTTGAACATACTGTATGCAGAGACGTTGAAAGGGATGGGCATTCCGATGTCCAGACTCAGTACCAGCAACATGAGTTTCCATGGAGTCATTCCTGGGAAGAAGGCTGAGTCACTCGGCCAAATTGCTCTCGATGTGGTTTTCGGTGATTCCAAGAATTACCGAAAAGAAAAGTTGATGTTCGAGGTTGTGGACTTCCAGACTGCTTATCATGCTATTTTGGGCAGGCCAGCTTATGCATGCTTCATGGCTCGACCATGTTATGTGTATCTCAAATTGAAGATGCCTGGTCCTAAAGGAGTGATCACTGTTACGGGCAATCGGAAGAAGGCAGAAGAATGTTTTCAGAAAGGCTCAAAGATCACTGATGCCCAGATGGCAGTGGTAGAGCTGCAGGAGTACCAGAAGATTGCTGACCCGAGTGATTTGTTGCGAGCCAAGAAGCCCGCTACGGAATCAGCTTTCCAGTCGTCTGGCGAACGAAGCCGGTTCACATTCACCCGACCGATCCCAATGTTGCTCTGACTCATATCTCAACAACACTCGACTCCAAATAGGAAGAAGCGCTCATCCAATTCCTCCGTGAGAACTGGGACATCTTCGCATGGAAGCCTTCTGACATGTCGGGTGTTCCCAGTGGGCTGGCTGAGCACCGCCTACGAGTCGACCCAAAAGTGAAACCTGTCAAAGAACATCTCCGACGGTCTGCCGTCCAAAAGAGAAAGGCTATTGGTGAGGAGGTGGCTCGGCTATTAGCAGCGGAGTTCATCCGAGAGATTTACCACTCCGAGTGGCTCGCCAACGTTGTCATGGTCCCCAAGAAGGACAAGTCACTTCGCATGTGCATTGACTTTAAACATATCAATCAGGCCTGCCCGAAAGATCATTTTCCTCTCCCCCGCATCGACCAGATAGTCGACTCGACTGCGGGATGTGAGCGACTGTCTTTTTAGACGCCTATTCCGGGTACCATCAGATCCGTCTGTATGGACCCGACGAGATCAAAACAGCTTTCATCACTCCATTCAGGTGCTTCTGTTCTGTTACCATGCCATTCGGCCTCAAGAATGCCGGAGCCACGTTCACGAGGATGATTCAGAAGTGTTTGCTCACTCAAATCAGTCGGAATGTGGAAGCATACATGGATGATATTGTGGTCAAGTCACGGAAGGGTTCCGACCTGCTGACTGACCTTGCTGAAACCTTTGCCAACCTAAGAAGGTATGACATCAAGCTTAATCCATCAAAGTGCACATTCGGAGTCCCTGGCGGAAAGTTACTCGGTTTTCTCGTTTCCGAATGGGGAATCGACGCCAATCCAGAAAAAGTCGGTACTATACTCCGGATGAAACATCCTGTGCGTGTGCACGACGTCCAGAAGCTTATTGGTTGTTTGGCCGCTTTAAGTCAATTCATCTCTCGTCTCAGTGAAAAGGCATTGCCTCTTTACTGACTGATGAAGAAGTCAGACAAGTTCGAGTGGACTCCGGAAGCTGATGCAGCGTTTGCAGAGCTCAAAGCTCTGCTCTCCACCCAGCCGGTGCTTGCTGCCCCAATCAGCAAAGAGCCTTTGCTGCTTTACATTGCAGCCACGGGACAAGTCGTCAGTACAGTACTTTCGGTCGAGCGGGAAGAAGAAGAAGGAAAAGCCTTTAAAGTTCAGCGCCCAGTATATTATGTTTCTGAAGTTTTGACTCCATCAAAGAAAAGATATCCTCATTACCAGAAGCTTGTATATGGGATTTATATGACCACGAAGAAGGTTGCACATTACTTCTCCAACCATTCCATTACAGTCGTCAGCGATGCTCCATTGTCAGAGATTTTGCACAACAGAGATGCAACTGGTCAAGTGGCAAAATGGGCGATTGAACTCCTTCCCCTAGATATCAAGTTTGAGGCAAAGAAGGCTATCAAGTCCCAAGCAATAGCAGATTTCGTCGTCGAGTGGATTGAACAGCAACTACTGACTCAAGTTCACTCGGAGCACTGGACCATGTTCTTCGATGGGTCTAAGATGCTGAATGGTTCCGGTGCTGGGGTAGTACTGGTTTCCCCCCGAGGAGATAAGCTCAGATATGTTCTCCAGATTCACTTTGATTCCTCCAATAACGAAGTAGAATATAAAGCACTTTTGTATGGGTTGCGCATGGCCATTTCACTCGGCGTATGTCGCCTCATGGTCTATGGTGACTCAGATTTGGTGGTTAATCAGGTGATGAAGGCGTGGGACGTCAGAAGTCCAGCCATGACTGGTTATTGCAATGCAGTGAGAAAGTTAGATAAGAAATTCGAGGGGTTAGAGCTTCATCACATACCCCTCGAATGTGATGAAGCTCTAAGGTTCAAGAGGTTCGAGGGGTTAGAACCCACTATGCATTCCTGTCGCTTTGGTTTAAGCAACTAATTTTTTTAAACACAAACTTTATTGATCTAAAGAACGAGATACAATGGTTTTTGTAAAGAATATCGCAGGAACAATGAATGAAACTAAGTCAGAGACATCTTCTCCTACTCTTGCTAGCTTGCTTCGCACATAGATGTGTCGCCTCATTAGCTTCCCTCCCAACATGACCGGTAGAAAAAGTTGGCAAAACTCCCACTTATCTCCTCGATCTCGTAAAGGATATGCGAAATTTTCAAACCCTCATACATTGCCAGGTTTCATAGTCGAATCACTCTCCAATAATATGGCTGAAGCCCATCTCACAAACCAGCCAAACACCATCACACACAACCATTGCTTCACCAAAGAACCGGCACCAAATACGCATGTGCTTCCTTAGCCTATGTCCTCCACATAGCGCACATCAAAACAGAACTTTTAAACATCGACCTTCAACGCCTTACATCATGCTATAGGCTGGTCTGGGTGTGCGCACTTCTCACATCTTGAAGTATTTAACAAAAGCCTACAAGAAATCGAACTACCCCGTCAAAAACTACCACTTTAGGAACCCTAGGAAAAAATATCACTTTACGACTATTTTTTGCCAAAAAGACTACCAAGTCCGTTTAGTAACTGAATGAGCTCAAATTAATGATGATTATGATATAGATGGCCCACCCATTGGGGCCGACGTGGCACCAAGTCAACCTGCACCGTTATGACATGTGGGACCCACATGTCATTCTTAGTAGAAAAGACACACCCTTACGCATCAACGCATACGCACAGGAACCACCGTCGCTGGCATCCGTCACATGGCGCTGCCTCCAGCCGCCCACCGACGAGCTCTTCTCCAGGTCATGGCCGAAACAGAAATGTCGATGCCGAAGATGCCGTGAGGGCTACCAGCTCCTTCTCCGACTTGGACCTAGGTCTACTAAGGCCATAGCTGCCCCCATGCTGGCGACAGGGAGGATAAGGGAGGACGGCTGCATAGTGTGCCTCGAGGACTTCGAGCATGGCGACAACGACAAGCTCAGAGCCATGCCCTGCTCTCACTGCTTCCACAAGTGTTGCATCTTCTGGTGGCTCCGCGTCAGCTGGGTCTCCTGATGACGCTTCCTAGTGTCGTCCGCCGGTGAGCGGTGCCTCCTGGACGCATGGGTGGATCTAGTGGGGGTGCCATGGCACCCCCTCCAAAATTGTAAAATAATTTTTACTATGTATCTAACACTACATATCTATGAAGTTGATGCTATGTTAGTATTATTTGTTGATATTATGATGATGTTTAGTGTGAACTTTGAGTTGTGGCACCCCTAAGGTTGAGATTCTCGACGGACCCCAACGCCCTAGATGAACAACACGAGGTATCCATTCCTAGATGCACACAAGGTGCTTGTTGAAATGCAAGAGAGAGAGAGAGAGAGAGAGAGAGAGAGAGAGTAGGCTTGACGTGTGGGCCTCATTTGAAATAACGGTCAAAGTTAACAGTTAACCTGACGCATAAGCCAACCCTGTTATAAACGGGTTTAAATTGGCCGAATCGGCTAATTGTCAGAATTGGTAGTTCATTTTTGCCGAAAGTTAGTCATAAAGTGGTAGTTTTTTTGCTAGGTTTCCTAAAGTGGTAGTTTCTCGTCAGAGTTGTAGTTTTTTTCATAAATACTCCACTTCCTTCTATGGCAAAGTCCATTACGGTTCCACGCAGAGATCTCTGTGGTGAACGACTCGCATTAACAATAGCAGAACAGTCGAAGACTTCACCATTTGTTCATCGTGGCCTCTTTCGAAATTCGGGCCTAGATTTGAAGAAAACGTTTTTGAATGAGCACATGCAACATACCCATCCAGACTGAGTTGTGTTCTACTCCCTCCGTCCGGATTTATTAGGCCTAAAGACAACTTCTCTTAAACCAAGACACATAGTAATTTGCTCACATTAATTCTTCTATTCCACTCCCAATGCACTCTCTCACTGCATGCAGCCAATGAAAAAGCACGCATGAAGTGTATTAATTTTCCAGCCATGGCACCAACAACAATGGCTTTCAATGCAACCAAGCAAATGGTTGCATGCATGCACCTTCCAAAGCGAGGGCTTATAAAATGGGAGATGCTTGTGATGCTAAGAGGCCTAATAAACCCGGACGGAGGGAGCAATTTTTATTTACGCGTTTGCCAATCTTGAGATGCGTGAATTTATTCATTTTTAAATGTCAGCCCATTTTCAGCTTCGCTAGAGGCCCTCGTCAGCCGCGGATATAGGATGTAGTTTCTCGGAGCATCTAGTTCTATTTCTCAATAGTTTTTTGAAAACATTAACGCCCACACGTGTGGGCGTTAGCAAACTCGCCCACACGCCTCGATCGTCATCCAGTGCCTTTTGCACGAATCTTGACACGAGAGGGTTGGTTTTGTGTGCCACATAGGACAACTCGCGCGTGTGGCGTGTGGGGGAGTTCGCCCGCACGCTGTTTTTCCTCCGAGGTCAACGGTTGCGACTCGGGGCGTGCGGTGGAACTGCTGCCGTCGCGCCCGCACACCCCGCACGACTTCTGTCCCCCATCTCCCACGACTGCCCATTTTCCCACTCTCCCACACCCAAGTTATCATTTGCCATGTTTTTTGCAGGTTACATGGCAACTGACCTATTCGTGATTCTAAGCAGATGGCAACTCTCTTTTACCCGAACATGTTATTGTTGTCACATCTGTTTTGTAGTGCTACATGGCAACTGTCTAGTGTTAGTAGGTGGCAACTCCAAAAGATACCACCGTAGCCCACATGCCCGTCTCCTCTCCCACACACCAAAAGCTATCAGTTGCCATGTGTTTTTCAGGGTACATGACAACTGCCCTAGTGTGCTTATAAGAAGATGGCAACTCTCTCTTTAGCCGGACATGTTTTTTGCCATGTTTTGTACTGCTACATGGCAACTGTCTAGTGTTAGTAGGTGGCAACTCCTAAAGTTTTCAATTCATGGCAACTGTAGTAGACCAGACCATACATGGCAACAGCTGCAGTTGCCCAAAAATGGCATCCGACACTTGACCTGAGATGGCAACTGTAGTTGAGCAACCATGGCAACTGTAGTTGTTCGACATGGCAACTGTAGTTCAGCGACATGGCAACTGCAGTTACACGTACATGGAAGAGGGTCCGCACCATGGCAATCGCGGCGGGACGCGTGGTTACTGCCACGCGGGGCGTGTGGCTCGCGGGCGGGGAAGGGCGACGGCCGAGACGGGTCGTGCGGGCCGCGTGGTCGCTCGCCCGGACGTGCTCATGCGGGCGATCACGCCGCACACCGAACGTGCGGGCTGTGGCGCGGTGCGCCCGGACGTGCTCGTGCGGGCGGGCCTGTGCCGATGCCACACGGGGCGTGCGGCAAATACCTCCTAAATGCCACACGTGTGGCAGTTATCGACGTCCTAGTTCTTGATCAACAATCTTGAGCCCTGAGTTTCCATCAAACAGAGTTGCATATGATCTTTTGGGAAAATAAGCTTGATAATTTGAAACTCGATGGACCGAGAACAACTTGGTGAAGAAGCTGCATCAGAAAGGCAATGTATTACGTGTTGCCTATATAGTGCGAATCCTATCAATTAGTTTGTAATTAGTACATAAAGCATAGCTTTCTGTTAAGATTTTCTACAATAGCTTACAACATTATTAGTTAAGATTTTTGACGGTGTAAAAGTTGTCAAAAACCCCGAAAAAAATACCGAACCAACACACCTATAATATAACATGATCCACCAGAGGGATTGAAAAAATATGATTGGGTGTGTCCTGGACAAAAAGAACAGATGTTTCAGTATATATTGATCCCGCAGTGAGCTAAAATGCTTGTCCTTTTCGCTAAGTACACATAAATAACCATAGAAGTAGTTAAGGCTTGCTAAACATTTAACGGTTTAAACGTTATTAAAAAATATGAATAAATATGGGAGCCTCACTCTAAGATAATAAGATGATCCAACGGTGTGATTGTGAAAATATGCATCTATGTGTACTCGGCAAAAAAACCAAGCATTTCAGCTCACTGCAGGATTAATATATACTGAAACATTTGTTCTTTTTGTCCAGGACACACTCAATCATATTTTTTCAATCCCTCTGTTGGATATATATATATATATATATATATATATATATATATATATATATATATATATATATATGTATATATATAATCTGAAAAAATAAAAATAAAAATAATCGGTCCGTGTCTTGCTGGCCCGCGTGCCCAGCCCCCAAGCCCAGGCATGGCCCAAGGGCGTGCCACGTGCCATGCCTGGCCCGTCCACCCGTGCCGTGCCTGGCCCATGATGGGCCGTGTCGGCGTGCTCATGGGCTGGCCTGATTGGCCTGGCCTGTTTAGCCAGCTATATTCCTAGTTGTGACGGAAGGAGTACCAAGTATACAGAAGATACCGAGCACCACTATTTTTTTTAGTCCTGGCTATAGCTTCGGTTTGCTCGTCTTCTTTAGTATCCAGTTAGGCGCCATGAGGTGAGTTTTGTCCGTGTTTTTTTTGGCCACGATCATAGTTTTAGTTCTACAATATTAGATTTTGATGTGTCCGACAAGGAAGTTTAGATCGCGGTAGCGGGGATGGTTAAAGCTCCCGTAGCCTAATGGACTCACCTCGCCAAAGACAAACAAGCTCAGGAAAATCTGCGTTTTAAATGTTCTCATTGTCCCTGACCTACCCAAGGGAAAATAAGCACGCCGAAATTATTGTTTGATTAAAAATCTTAGACTAGCTACAATGAAGAGTAACATACACTAGTAACATACACATATCCCTAGACTATATTACTACCTTCATAATGGGTAGTAACATAAGTGTGGTAACATGCAGAGCTTCATTAATTATGCTATAGACTCATACTCCCTCCTTTCCGGTTTATAAGGCTCAATTCAAAATTCTCACCAACCAAGGTAGATAGTGAGTGGTGGAATACTTTTTGTAGTTTGCAAAAGCACCCAATTAATGCTCTTGTTTTCCTCAAAAAAGTATGTTTACCAATGCATTAATTGCAACGCATGCATGCATAAATTACATGCATTGGTCAATTTTCTCTTAGTACTTGCATGCAATGATTTAATGCACCTTGGAATCTGAACATGTGATGAAAAACAACCAAATTGAGCCTTATAAAATGGAAAAACTAAAAATTTGAGATAAATCCTATAAACCGGAAAGGAGGGAGCATTGCATTGGGACATGTGATGTTACAGTAACTAGCTAAGTTACTACTACTACCTCTTTCCTCATTAACTCATTGCCACGTAAGCAAAATTGCTGAGTTAGACTCGATGTTAATACTGAAGTTACTCTCACTGTGGTACGCTCTTACCTACCTGAGAAGTGAGAACCAAGCTCATAATTAAGCAATCCTTAGCTATTGACTTCTTGTCACTACATCCACCACATGTCCAAATCATTTATAAGTAGCGAGCCTTCACTACGAAGATAAATAGCCCTCTTCCCTGTAGTGAAATTAGCATTCCTAGTTTGTCAATTATTTGTATGGTATCTGCACACTAGGGATTCGGAATTGAAGGTGTAGACATAGGAGGCACTAGGAACCAAGGATCACTGATGGATAACTAGAACTGTAACATGCACTATCCAATTCACACGTCAGTATGTGACTTCCAACCTCAGTCGTCATGTACACCATCCTCTATGGAATGAGTAACAAAATCTTGTTCATGGTAGAGGCCGCGAGGATCAGCGGGGAGAGCTAGGTGCTCACAGTGGAGGAGGAGGAGGTTCTGTCGCCGGAGTTGGAAGCGGTGTCCTGGATAAAGCGGCGGCCGACGATCCGCGAGGTGGAGAACATGGTGTACAGCTTCATGGCTACAACCTCTCCGGTGATCAAGTCGTCAGGTTCCTCACTGAGCTCGTGTCCATGTGACAGGAAGGAAGGGGAAACCATAGCCTGGTTCAGTTCTGAACTTCTTGTCACGCATGCTAAATTGCCAATTCCGTGAAAACCCGATCAAAGGTTGCATCTGTCGGCCATTGGCTCAAACCAGGCGTAACAAATTTCAAATTAACACGCAAGAGCAAAGAGTAGGTGTTTCCGAATTCCGACATTTGATTCTCACTATTCAGGAATGTACTGTAATACAGTACAGTTGATTTCTGAGACGCAGTGGACTATTTCTTCTACAGAAACAAGTCGCGTTCCTTTTCTTTGTTGAAGTAGAAGTGTTCTAGCTGGGAGTGGAGGGCGTACGGCGTATGTGTCTTGTTCGGCGTCGACTTGACAACCACCAGGAGCTTCAGCTCACTGCTGCAGAGCTGACTCCATTATTTCACTACCACCCCATAGCCAGAGAAGGCTAACAACCAACTAAATATTGCAAGGAATGCCGTCGTCACAGATGTCCACTTCTTCTCGAACTCCACGTTGGCCTCTTCTCAAGGCTTGCCATACGCCACCTCCGCGGCGCTGTCGAGACTGCCAGGAGGTGATCGCCCCTGGGTTTCCGAGGACTGAACTGCCGGAGTTCTTGAGGTGCCAAGCCAAACAGGACCGGTTCGGAGGCCCGATCATGGCGGTGCAAGCCAGGTGCTTCGGCCTCGCCGTCAACACGTTCTTGGACCTGGAGCGCCGGTACTGCAAGTCTTACCCGCAAGGCCACGTGAAGCGCGCCTACTTCGTCGGGCTAGTGCCGCTGCCGTTACCACCGGCCAGGGCAAGCGGCCGCGGTGAGGCATAGAGCATAAGTTTTCTTTATAGAAAAGGAGGATTACCTCGGCCTCTGCATCAAAGGCGTAGAGCTATGCCGAGATGCCCGGTGGTGTACGGATACTTCGGCACCTACGGTTCAATCTCGAATGATCAGCTCGAGGAGCTGGCTCTTAAGTCTCAAATTGGAAGCCTCCGGCAAGCCGTTCTTGTGGGCGCCACCGGCGGGGTGGGAGGAGCGTGTCGGGAAGAGGGGGATGCTCGTCAGAGGGTGGGCCCCGGGGTCAAGGGAGGCGGCGAGGGGCTGAGCGCAGTAGCTCGCCGTGAAGGTTCACGCCGCCGTGGCGGAAGGTCATCGTACAATGATATGCACATGCTTATCAACGATCTGGTGGAAACACGGGAGATCTAGCTTGACTGATCAAGTTGAGGTGTCCACGGTCGTTCGGGAGATCCCAGTATCCCACATTTGAATGGGTTGTGTGCAAAATTCGAGCATTTGCTAATGGCGCCACGCCACAAACTATGAAAATCACAGGAGTGATGCGCTGATGCTGGCAGAGCAAACTGCACAACATTTGTGATCTACATATATTATTTGCACGCCACATTTCTTCCATCGTGCCAATCACCTAAAACTCTGAAGAATTGCACCGAAGGGAGGCGTGATGCAACCGAAGAATTGCACCGAATGCGTGGAGATGTCAGAGAACTTCCCATTGGCAGTCTAGCGCCATTTTTCTCTTGGGGTCACAATTCCACCGATTGGCTGATAGATTCGACAATGAAGTAAGCCCTGAAGCATTTTTGCAACCATTTGTCATCCTCCATGGCGGTTTTTATGGTCACAGTCCGGAGAGTGCACTGGATGAAGAGATCTGTGTAAAGCTCTTTGAAGCTCTGCCGGTGCATCCAGGGGTGTGTCCTAAATTTTGGAAGGAAATTTTCTATTTGGACCATAGCTCTAATGTTGAAGGAAGCACAGCTGTTCGATGGCACCTTGAATTCTGACAACTATCGGCACACCAAAACATTACCCGGGCTCATTCAGCACCTCAGTTATCCCTGCTACTCGAACTCTGATTCATGATGCGTATTATTCCCAACAGACCATGCTTAGGCGTTCCAACGCTACATTTTATTAGCCACTGTTACCCTTCTCGGCATTATCAACCGGCTTGCTTTGGTTTTACTTCTGGATGTTGGTATACATGGAGAAGGCCAAGGTAAGTATTTATAAAAGTTCAGCAGAGCCATTGATACATGTGCAACCACTCGAGAGTTATTATAAGCTTTAAAGTTTCACCAATTAACCTGCTCTGGAAATATTGCATTTGATTTCTCTGAACACATAGTAGGAATACACGGCATGTCGCCTTTACTGCTTCACATGCTTGAGTTTATACAAGAAACTAGGCCCGTGTCACACGACCATAGAAAAGTGCCACATATGTCGACTGATGAGAAGCCGTTGGGTCTCTGGACCATTGTTTTGCAATACTGCTGCTTGCTCCATTAGCTTCCCACTATGCATTCCTCTCGCTTTGGTTTAAATAACTAATTTTTAATCACAAATTTTATTGATTTAAACAACGAGAATACAATCATTTTTGTACACGGTATACCGGGAACCAGGGATGAATCTACTAGACATGCTTTAACTGTTGGGGAACATAGTAATTTCAAAAAAATTCCTACGCACACGCAAGATCATGGTGATGCATAGCAACGAGAGGGGAGAGTGTTGTCTACGTACCCTCGTAGACCGAAGCGGAAGCGTTGACACAACGTAGAGGAAGTAGTCGTACGTCCTCCTCGCGATCCGACCGATCCAAGCGCCGTTACTCCGGCGCCTCCGAGTTCTTGACACACGTACAGCTCGATGACGTCCCCGGGTCTCGATCCAGCAAAACCTCCGGGGATGAGTTCCGTCAGCATGACGGCGTGGTGACGATCTTGATGAACTACCGACGCAGGGCTTCGCCTAAGCACCGCAACGATATGACCGAGGTGGAATATGGTGGAGGGGGGCACCGCACACGGCTAAGGAACGATCTCAAGGATCAACTTGTGTGTCCATGGGGTGCCCCCTGCCCCCATGTATAAAGGAGCAAGGGGGGAGGCCGGCCGGCCTAGAGAGGCGCGCCAAGGGAGGGGGAGTCCTCCTCCTAGTAGGAGTAGGACTCCCCTTTCCTAGTCCAACTAGGAGGGAGGAAGGGGGAAGGAAAGAGAGGGAGAGGGAGAGGGAAAGGGGGGCCGCCCCCCCCTCATTGCCCAATTCGGACTGCCCATGGGGGGGGGGCGCCACCTCCTGGCGCGGCCCTCTCTCTCCCCTCGCTGCCCAATAAGGCCCATACTTCTCCCGGGGGGTTCCGGTAACCCCTCCGGCACTCCGGTATTATCCGAAACCACTCGGAACCATTCCGATGTCCGAACATAGCCGTCCAATATATCAATCTTTACGTCTCGACCATTCCGAGACTCCTCGTCATGTCCATGATCACATCCGGGACTCCGAACTCCTTCGGTACATCAAAATGCATAAACTCATAATAACTGTCATCGTAACCTTAAGCGTGCGGACCCTACGGTTCGAGAACAATGTAGACATGACCGAGACACCTCTCCGGTCAATAACCAATAGCGGGACCTGGATGCCCATATTGGCTCCTACATATTCTACGAAGATCTTTATCGGTCAGACCGCATAACAACATACGTCGTTCCCTTTGTCCATCGGTATGTTACTTGCCCGAGATTCGATCGTCGGTATCCAATACCTAGTTCAATCTCGTTACCGGCAAGTCTCTTTACTCGTTCCGTAATACATCATCCCGCAATTAACTCATTAGTTGCAATGCTTGCAATGCTTATGTGATGTGCATTACCGAGAAGGCCCTGAGATACCTCTCCGACATTCGGAGTGACAAATCCCAATCTTGAAATACGCCAACCCAACAAATACTTTCGGAGACACCTGTAGAGCACCTTTATAATCACCCAGTTACGTTGTGACGTTTGGTAGCACACAAAGTGTTCCTACGGTAAACGGGAGTTGCATAATCTCATAGTCATAGGAACATGTATAAGTCATGGATAAAAGCAATAGCAGCATACTAAACGATCGGGTGCTAAGCTAATGGAATGGGTCATGTCAATCAGATCATTCAACTAATGATGTGATCCCGTTAATCAAATAACAACTCTTTGTTCATGGTTAGGAAACATAACCATCTTTGATTAACGAGCTAGTCAAGTAGAGGCATACTAGTGACACTCTGTTTGTCTATGTATTCACACATGTATTATGTTTCCGGTTAATACAATTCTAGCATGAATAATAAACATTTATCATGATATAAGGAAATAAATAATAACTTTATTATTGCCTCTAGGGCATATTTCCTTCATTAACAGGCTTGAGCCTGCCCTCCAACAGGGGTAATTTCTTTTTTACTACCAACGATCAGGCCAGCGCAGCAAATCGGCCGCTTCCCGGCCCATCTCGATGGCATAATTAGAGTTGAGCCTACCCTCCATTTAATCCATAGATTCTCTACTGCCGGGAACAATGAATGAAACTAAGTCAGAGACATCTTCTCCTACTCTTGCAAGCTTGCTTCCACATAGATGTGTCGCCTCATTAGTTTCCCACCCAACATGATCTCATAAAGGTTATACGAAATTTTCGAACCCTCATGCTTTGCCAGGTTTCACAGTTGGATCACTCTACAATAATATGGCTCAAGCCCATCTCATAAACCAGCCAAACACCATCACACACAACCATTGCTTCACCAAAGAACTGGCACCAAATACTCATGTGCTTCCTAAAGTGGTAGTATTTTGCTAGGTTTCCTAAAGTGGTAGTTTTTCGTCAGGGTTGGTAGTTTTTTGTAAATACTCCACCTCCTCCTATGGCCAAGTCCTATGGTTCCTAGAGCCCCAGGGGTCAAGGGAGGCGGCGAGGGGCTGAGCGCAGTAGCTCGCCGTGAAGGTTCACGCCGCCGTGGCGGAAGGTCATCGTACAATGATATGCACATGCTTATCAACGATCTGGTGGAAACACGGGAGATCTAGCTTGACTGATCAAGTTGAGGTGTCCACGGTCGTTCGGGAGATCCCAGTATCCCACATTTGAATGGGTTGTGTGCAAAATTCGAGCATTTGCTAATGGCGCCACGCCACAAACTATGAAAATCACAGGAGTGATGCGCTGATGCTGGCAGAGCAAACTGCACAACATTTGTGATCTACATATATTATTTGCACGCCACATTTCTTCCATCGTGCCAATCACCTAAAACTCTGAATGGTTGCGGTGCTCCTGCAACATGTGATTTTGTAATTCACGCCGCATTTGCATAATATCTTCAGTACATGAAAGGCAATGTTAACCAATGGGTAATGAAAGTTCCGTGTGCCGACAAATGGCAAAAATCAGTTGAAAGTTTGAGATTATAACACTCAAAAGTATACCTCTTCGCCATTGGCTCATCATGGCCGCCATTTCTTAAGTATTCAGAACTGAGTTAAAGAAAAAGTTGCTAGTAGGAGCACCTGCTACATAGCTGTATGAACTAAGTTGTGTTCTGAATTTTCTTTCAAAATGTGATATAGTTGTTGGGATGATCTATTTCTCGATAGTTATTGTCAAGCATGATATTTAGCACAAATGTATATAGGCTTGATCTCTAGCACAGATTATAACTCGTTGAACTGGGAAATAACAAGTTGAACAGTGACTTGGTGAAGAAATTGCATCGGAAAGGAGAATGCACTTTTAATTGCTATTTCACCTAATAGGCTCACCTAGCCTAGGACAAACAAGGTCATAAAAATCATCATTTTTAAAAGTTATGTCATTGTCTCTGACCTATCGAGAGGAAATGAGCAGACCAAATTCATTATTTGCTTAAAAGGTCTTATAGGTCTTACATACTTGAGAACCAAGCTCATAACTAAGGAATTCTTAGCTATTGACCTAGCAAAGAACCAATGACCTCATGTCACTACATCTACCACTTGCCTAAGTCTTTTGTAAAGGGCAAGCCTTCACTGAGTCGAAGATAAATAGCTTCTCTGCAATGAAATTATGTGTTCGTACTTGTTTATTATTGAGTGCTTTCTACACAATAGGGGTTTGAACTTTAAGGTGTGGGCATAGGAGGCAGTAGGAACTAAGGATGATTGATGGATAACTAGAACTACAACATGAATTATCCAATGCACACATCGAGATATTCCCTCCTACCTTGGACGTCTTGTCCACCAAGCTCTCATATTGTTTCATTGAGTGGGTAATAGAATCTTATGATGCTTGTTTGGGATGGAATGAGGGCCGGAGGAGGTTGGTTTGCATCAGCATCACCAGTTTCAACAAGAGAGGGCTGACGTAGTTGGTCGATAGATCAGAAGGGCAACATAAACCACATGGAAATGGTACTTGGAGGCAATGTTTAACATTTTGTTTCTGGACTTTTTTGTTTATGTTCTAGGTTTGCAAATATCACCGGATTTTTGAGAAACTGAAGAAACGTTTCAACTTTTTTCATATAATTTTGAAGTCTGTTGTTTAAAATCTTAGCAGCAAAACTAATTGGACCATTTCGACATGCAACTGCAAGTGTTGCCCCTCGACTGCAACTTGCAGGTGGTGGAGGGTGGGTGACGCGGAAGCAACGTTGCCGGGAACGAGAGGGGGGGGGCGTTGCTTGTTTCGTCAGTAGACACACAACAACAAGTGTTGGCCTCGACTGCAACAACACACATTCAACGCGACTGCCACTTGGTTTGTTTGGGTGCGGGGGATTGCAGAAGTGTCATTTTGTCGGGGCATGAGCAGTTGCATGTCCACCACTAGACATGCAACTGCAAATGTTGCATTCGTCCGCAACTACACGCTCTCAACATGACTGCAACCGTGACAGCAGAACACGGAATTCTAGTACTTTCTCATTATATTTTCTTTTGACCTAGTATGCTTCCTTTCTGTGATATTTTTTTTCCAATCTTTCGTATTCTTCTTCTGTTTTTTTATTCAAATGTGTGTAAATATAGTCTGCTTTTTCTTTCGAGTGATTCGGAGAAAAAACACAACACAAAATAAAGCACAAGCTAGGACAAATTCATTTTTCTAAATGTTCAAATACAAAGTAAAAACACTCAAAAGCTTTGTCCAATAGACAAAGGCTGCATCAATAGACGAACAAAAACAACACGCTATAAAAAATATGTACGAGAAACGAAAATAGGAAAAAAATGATGGAGAGGTAAAAGGAACCACATAAATGAGTTGATTTCACTTAGATCTGCACATAACAAAGTCACGTCAAGATGAGCATTTGACGGACCCATATAATTTTTTTGCCACATATATTTCTCTTTTATTTTTTGTGGGGTCACATATACTATCTCTAAAAGTACTCTCCTTTGGTGTGAGGCTCCCCCGACCCCGCGTCCCTATCTCGAGGCAACATGTGGGGCATCCTAAATCCCCACTGCCAGCCTCCTTCGTCCTTTCCCACCCCCACCCCCTCGCCGCCACCCGGTGGCGGCAGGGATTTTCCCAGTGTGGCTGCCCTCCTCTCTGGGCATGGCGCGGTGCTTCCGACGGGTGCTCTTGGCGGCGAGGTGATGCGAAGGTCCGATGGTGGTTCCTCGTGATGGCGGTGGCGGTGGTGTGTGTCGCGTTCGGTGATGGTGCATGTGTCCGCGGCGGACTATTGCTTGGTCCCGTCCCGGTTCGACCAGATATGGATCTGGACCTGGCCGACCAGGCCTTGGTTGCTGCAGTCAGCAAGCCGCGGCTGGCGCCGTGCCTCCACGGGCGTTGGGCACCGCGGTGGTACCGGCGGCTTGTGGTGGTCTGGCATGGTGCGGGGCGGTGCACGGCGGGACGCGTGATGGACCGGGTGTCTGGCAAGGGCAAGCAGCGGTGGGGCGGCATGGACTGGCGTGGTGGCATGCTCTGGAGGCAACGACGTGAGTTGCGGGTTAGGTGGGCCGCAACACTATGATGGCTCGGCCAGGATGGAGTTCCTGGCGAGAAACGAGTGGCCGGCTACTCCTTGGTTGTGTAGCGAGCGGCAGTCCCTGTGGTGACCGCGTGGGAGTTGTCTGTAGCTTGGTGTTGGGTGGTCGCAAGGTTGTCCCTTGGTCTGGGTGATAGCCGTCACGGGAGGTCCTGGCCCTTGCTGGAGTGGTTGGTGGTTGTTGTTCCTTTGTCAGGTTGTTGCGGTTGGTTGGGACACGTTCCTCTCTTCCATGCAGTCCGTCGACGGCCCTCGACCGGCGGCTACGATGGCGTAGTGCTGCGGTGGCGGGAGTGCCAAGGAACATGGACGGTGCTAGCTGTTGGGGAACGTAGTAATTTCAAAAATATTCCTACGCACACGCAAGATCATGGTGATGCATAGCAACGAGAGGGGAGAGTGTTGTCCACGTACCCTCGTAGACCGAAGCGGAAGCGTTGACGCAACATAGAGGAAGTAGTCGTACGTCTTCCCGGTCCAACCGGTCCAAGCACCGTTACTCCGGCACCTCCGAGTTCTTGACACACGTACAACTCGATGACGCACCCCGGGCTCTGATCTAGCAAAGCTTCGGGGAGGAGTTCCGTCAGCACGACGGCGTGGTGACGATCTTGATCTTCAACCATCGCAGGGCTTCACCTAAGCACTGCTACAATATGACCGAGGTGTAATATCGTGGAGGGGGGCACCACACACGACTAAGGAACGATCATGAAGATCAACTTGTGTGTTCTAGGGTGCCCCCTGCCCCCATATATAAAGGAGCAAGGGGGGGCCCTGCCGGCCCTTGGGGCGCGCCAAGGAGAGGGGGGGAGTCCTCCTCCTAGTGGGAGTAGGACTCCCCTTTCCTAGTCCAACTAGGAATAGAGAGGGGGAAGGAAAGAGAGGGAGAGGGACAGGGAAAGGGGGCCGCCCCCCCTCCTAGTCCTATTCGGACTCCCCATGAGGGGGGCGCGCCACCTCCTGGGCTGCTGCCCTCTCTCTCCCCTCAGGCCCATTAAGGCCCAATACTTCCCCGGGGGGTTCCGGTAACCCCTCCGGCACTCCGGTTTTCTCCGAAACCACTCGGAACAATTCCGGTGTCCGAATATGGCCGTCCAATATATCAATATTTATGTCTCGACCATTTCGAGACTCCTCGTCATGTCCATGATCACATCCGGGACTCCGAACAACCTTCGGTACATCAAAATACATAAACTCATAATGAAACTGTCATCGTAACTTTAAGTGTGCGGACCCTACGGTTCGAGAACAATGTAGACATGACCGAGACACGTCTCCGGTCAATAACCAATAGCGGGACCTGGATGCCCATATTGGCTCCTACATATTCTACGAAGATCTTTATCGGTCAAACCGCATAACAACATACGTTGTTCCCTTTGTCATCGGTATGTTACTTGCCCGAGATTCGATCGTCGGTATCCAATACCTAGTTCAATCTCATTATCGGCAAGTCTCTTTACTCGTTCCGTAATACATCATCCCGCAACTAACTCATTAGTTGCAATGCTTGCATGGCTTAAGTGATGTGCATTACCGAGAGGGCCCAGAGATACCTCTCCGACATTCGGAGTGACAAATCCTAATCTCAAAATACGCCAACCCAGCATGTATCTTTGGAGACACCTGTAGAGCTCCTTTATAATCACCCAGTTGCGTTGTGACGTTTGGTAGCACACAAAGTGTTCCTCCGGCAAACGGGAGTTGCATAATCTCATAGTCATAGGAACATGCATAAGTCATGAAGAAAGCAATAGCAACATACTAAACGATCGGGTGCTAAGCTAATGGAATGGGTCATGTCAATCAGATCATTCACCTAATGATGTGATCCCATTAATCAAATAACAACTCTTTGTCCATGGTTAGGAAACATAACCATCTTTGATTAACGAGCTAGTCAAGTAGAGGCATACTAGTGACACTCTGTTTGTCTATGTATTCACACATGTATTATGTTTCCGGTTAATACACTTTTAGCATGAATAATAAACATTTATCATGAAATAAGGAAATAAATAATAACTTTATTATTTCCTCTAGGGCATATTTCCTTCAGTCTCCCACTTGCACTAGAGTCAATAATCTAGATCACATCGTCATGTGATTTAACATCAATAGTTCACATCATCATATGATTAACACCCATACTTCACATCATCATGTGACCAACACTCAAAGGGTTTACTAGAGTCAGTAATCTAGTTCACGTTTCTATGTGATTAACACCCAAAGAGTACTAAGGTGTGATCATGTTTTGCTTGTGAGAGAAGCTTAGTCAACGGGTCTGCCAAAATTCAGATCCGTATGTATTTTGCAAATTTCTATGTCTACAATGCTCTGCACGGAGCTACTTTTGCTAATTGCTCCCACTTTCAATATGTATCTAGATTGAGACTTAGAGTCATCTAGATTAGTGTCAAAACTTGCATCGACGTAACCTTTTACGACGAACCTTTTTGTCACGTCCATAATCGAGAAACATATCCTTATTTCACTAAGGATAATTTTGACCGTTGTCCAGTGATCTACTCCTAGATCACTATTGTACTCCCTCGCTTAACACAGTGTAGGGTATACAATAGATCTGGTACATAGCATGGCATATTTTATAGAATCTATGGCTGAGGCATAGGGAATGACTTTCATTCTCTTTCTATCATCTGCTGTGGTCGGTCGGGCTTTGAGTCTTACTCAATTTCACACCTTGTAACACAGGCAAGAACTCTTTCTTTGACTGATCCATTTTGAACTACTTTAAAATCTTGTCAAGGTATGTACTCATTGGAAAAAAACTTATCAAGCGTTTTGATCTATCTCTATAGATCTTGATGCTCAATATGTAAGCAGCTTCACCGAGGTCCTTCTTAGAAAAACTCCTTTCAAATACTCCTTTATGCTTTGCAGAATAATTCTACATTATTTTCGATCAACAATATGTCATTTACATATACTTATCAGAAATGTTGTAGTGCTCCCACTCACTTTCTTGTAAATACAGGCTTCACCGCAAGTATGTATAAAACTATATGCTTTGATCATCTTATCAAAGCGTATATTCCAACTCCGAGATGCTTGCACCAGTCCATAGATGGATAGCTGGAGCTTGCATATTTTGTTAACACCTTTAGGATCGACAAAACCTTCTAGTTGCATCGTATACAACTCTTCTTTAATAAATCCATTGAGGAATGCAGTTTTGTTTATCCATTTGCCAGATTTCATAAAATGCGGCAATTGCTAACATGATTCGGACATACTTAAGCATAGATACGAGTGAGAAACTCTCATCGTAGTCAACACCTTGAACTTGTCAAAAACCTTTTGCGACAATTCTAGCTTTGTAGATAGTAACACTACTATCAGCGTTCGTCTTCCTCTTGAAGATCCATTTATTTTCTATGGCTTGCCGATCATCGAGCAAATCCATCAAAGTCCATACTTTGTTCTCATACATGGATCATATCTCAGATTTCATGGCCTCAAGCCATTTCTCGGAATCTGGGCTCATCATCGCTTCCTCATAGTTCGTAGGTTCGTCATGGTCTAGTAACATAACTTCCAGAACAGGATTACCGTACCACTCTGGTGCGGATCTCACTCTGGTTTATCTACGAGATTCGGTAGTAACTTGATCTGAAGTTACATGATCATCATCATTAGCTTCCTCACTAATTGGTGTAGTAGTCACAAGAACAGATTTCTATGATGAACTACTTTCCAATAAGGGAGAAGGTACAATTACCTTATCAAGTTCTACTTTCCTCCCACTCACTTCTTTCGAGAGAAACTCCTTCTCTAGAAAGGATCCATTCTTAGCAACGAATGTCCTGCCTTCGGATCTGTGATAGAAGGTGTACCCAACAGTCTCCTTTGGGTATCCTATGAAGACATATTTCTCCGATTTGGGTTTGAGCTTATCAGGATGAAACCTTTTCATATAAGCATCACAACCCCAAACTTTAAGAAACGACAACTTTGGTTTCTTGCCAAACCACAGTTCAGATTGTGTCGTCTCAACGGACTTAGATGGTGCCCCTTTTTAACGTGATTGCAGCTGTCTCTAATGCATAACCCCAAAACTATAGTGGTAAATCGGTAAGAAACATCACAGATTGCACTATATCCAATAAAGTACGGTTATGACGTTCGGACACACCATTATACTGTGGTGTTCCAGGTGGCATGAATTTGTGAAACTATTCCACATTGTTTTAAATGTAGACCAAACTCATAACTCAAATATTCTCCTCCCCGATCAGATCGTAGAAGCTTTATTTTCTAGTTACGATGATTATCAACTTCACTCTGAAGTTCTTTGAACTTTTCAAATGTTTCAGATTTATGTTTCATTAAGTAGATATACCCATATCTGCTTAAATCATCTGTGAAGGTGAGAAAATAACGATATCCGCCACGAGCCTAAATATTCATCGGACCACATACATCTGTATGTATGATTTCCAACAAATCTGTTGCTCTCTCCATAGTACCGGAGAACGGCGTTTTAGTCATCTTGCCCATGAGGCATGGTTCGCAAGTACCAAGTGATTCATAATCAAGTGGTTCCAAAAGTCCATCAGTATGGAGTTCCTTCATGCGTTTTACACCGATAGGACCTAAACGGCAGTGCCACAAATAAGTTGCGCTATCATTATCAACTCTGCATCTTTTGGCTTCAACATTATGGATATGTGTATCACTACGATCGAGATCCAATGAACCATTTTCATTGGGTGTGTAACCATATAAGGTTTTATTCATGTAAACAGAACAACAATTTATTCTCTTACTTAAATGAATAACCGTATTACAATAAACATGATCAAATCATATTCATGCTCAACGCAAACACCAAATAACACTTATTTAGGTTCAACACTAATCCCGAAAGTATAGGGAGTGTGCGATGATGATCATATCAATCTTGGAACCACTTCCAACACACATCGTCACTTCACCCTTAACTAGTCTCTGTTCATTCTGCAACTCCCGTTTCGAGTTACTACTCTTTAGCAACTGGACCAGTATCAAATACCGAGGGGTTGCTACGAACACTAGTAAAATACACATCAATAATCTGTATATCAAATATACCTTTGTTCACTTTGCCATCCTTCTTATCCACCAATTACTTGGGGTAGTTCCGCTTCTAGTGACCAGTCCCTTTGTAGTAGAAGCACTCAGTCTCAGACTTAGGTCCAGACTTGGGCTTCTTCACTTGAGCAGCAACTTGCTTGCCGTTCTTCTTGAAGTTCCCCTTCTTCCCTTTGCCCTTTTCTTTAAACTAGTGGTCTTGTCAACCATCAACACTTGATGTTTTTTCTTTATTTCTACCTTCGTCAATTTCAGCATCACGAAGAGCTTGGGAATCGTTTCCGTTATCCCTTGCATACTATAGTTCATCACGAAGTTCTACTAACTTGGTGATGGTGACTAGAGAATTCTGTCAATCACTATTTTATCTGGAAGATTAATTCCCACTTGATTCAAGCGATTGTAGTACCCAGACAATCTGAGCACATGCTCACTAGTTGAGCGATTCTCCTCCATCTTTTAGCTATAGAACTTGTTGGAGACTTCATATCTCTCAACTCGGGTATTTGCTTGAAATATTAACTTCAACTCCTGGAACATCTCATATGGTCCACGACGTTCAAAACGTCTTTGAAGTCCCGATTCTAAGCCGTTAAGCATGGTGCACTAAACTATCAAGTAGTCATCATATTGAGCTAGCTAAACGTTCATAACGTCTGCATCTGCTCCTGCAATAGGTCTATCACCTAGCGGTGCATCAAGGACATAATTCTTCTGTGCAACAATGAGGATAAACCTCCGATCACGGATTCAATCCGCATCATTGCTACTAACATTTTTCAACTTAGTTTTCTCTAGGAACATATCAAAATAAACACAGGGAAGCAACAACACAAGCTATTGATCTACAACATAGATATGCTAATACTACCAGGACTAAGTTCATGATAAATTAAAGTTCAATTAATCATATTACTTAAGAACTCCCACTTAGATAGACATCCCTCTAATCATCTAAGTGATCACGTGATCCAAATCAACTAAACCATAACCGACCATCACGTGAAATGGATTAGTTTTCAATGGTGAACATCTTTATGTTGATCATATCTACTATATGATTCACGCTCGACCTTTCGGTCTCCGTGTTCCGAGGCCATATCTGTATATGCTTGGCTCGTCAAGTATAACCTGAGTATTCCGCGTGTGCAACTGTTTTGCACCCGTTGTAGATGGGCGTAGAGCTTATCACACCCGATCATCACGTGGTGTCTGGGCACGACGAACTTTTGCAACGGTGCATACTCAGGGAGAACACTTCTTGATAAATTAGTGAGAGATCATCTTATAATGCTACCGTCAATCAAATCAAGATAAAATGCATAAAAGATAAACATCACATGCAATCAATATAAGTGATATGATATGGCCATCATCATCGTGTGCTTGTGATCTCCATCTCCGTAGCACCATCATGATCACCATCGTCACCGGCGCGACACCTTGATCTCCATCGTAGCATCGTTGTCGTCTCGCCAATCTTATGCTTCTACGACTATCGCTACCGCTTAGTGATAAAGTAAAGCATTACAAGGCGATTGCATTGCATACAATAAAGCGACAACCATATGGCTCCTGCCAGTTGCCGATAACTCAGTTACAAAACATGATCATCTCATACAATAAAATTTAGCATCATGTCTTGACCATATCACATCACAACATGCCCTGCAAAAACAAGTTAGATGTCCTCTACTTTGTTTGTTGCAAGTTTTACGTGGCTGCTACAAGCTTAAGCAAGAACCAATCTTACCTACGCATCAAAACCACAACGATAGTTTGTCAAGTTGATGCCGTTTTAACCTTCGCAAGGACCGGGCATAGCCACACTCGGTTCAACTAAAGTTGAAGAAACTGACACCCGCCAGCCACCTGTGTGCAAAGCACGGCGGTAGAACCAGTCTCGCGTAAGCGTACGCGTAATGTCGGTCCGGGCCACTTCATCCAACAATACCGCCGAACCAAAGTATGACATGCTGGTAGGCAGTATGACTTATATCGCCCACAACTCACTTGTGTTCTACTCGTGCAAATAACATCAAACCATAAAACCTAGGCTCTGATACCACTGTTGAGGAACGTAGTAATTTCAAAAAATTCCCTACGCACACGCAAGATCATGGTGATGCATAGCAACGAGAGGGGAGAGTGTTGTCTACGTACCCTCGTAGACCAAAGCGGAAGCGTTGACGCAACGTAGAGGAAGTAGTCGTACGTCTTCCTGGTCCAACCGATCCAAGCATCGTTACTCTGGCACCTCCGAGTTCTTGACACACGTACAGCTCGATGACGCACCCCGGGCTCCGATCCAGCAAAGCTTCGGGGAGGAGTTCCGTCAGCACGATGGTGTGGTGACGATCTTAATGTTCAACCGTTGCAGGGCTTCGCCTAAGCACCGCTACAATATGACCGAGGTGTAATATCGTGGAGGGGGCACCGCACACGGCTAAGGAACGATCATGAAGATCAACTTGTGTGTTCTAGGGTGCCCCCCTGCCCCCGTATATAAAGGAGCAAGGGGGAGGCCGGCCGGCCCTTGGGGCGTGCCAAGGAGAGGGGGGAGTCCTCCTCCTAGTGGGAGTAGGACTCCCCTTTCCTAGTCCAACTAGGAATAGAGAGGGGGAAGGAAAGAGAGGGAGAGGGAGAGGGAAAGGGCCCCCCTCCTAGTCCTATTCGGACTCCCCATGAGGGGGGGGGCGCCACCTCCTGGGCTGCTGCCCTCTCTCTCCCCTCAGGCCCATTAAGGCCCAATACTTCCCCGGGGGGTTCCGGTAACCCCTCCGGCACTCCAGTTTTCTCCGAAACCACTCGGAACAAATCCGGTGTCCGAATATGGCCGTCCAATATATCGATCTTTATGTCTCGACCATTTCGAGACTCCTCGTCATGTCCATGATCACATCTGAGACTCCGAACAACCTTCGGTACATCAAAATACATAAACTCATAATGAAACTGTCATCGTAACTTTAAGTGTGCGGACCCTATGGTTCGAGAACAATGTAGACATGACCGAGACACGTCTCCGGTCAATAACCAATAGCGGGACCTGGATGCCCATATTGGCTCCTACATATTCTACGAAGATCTTTATCGGTCAGACCGCATAACAACATACGTTGTTCCCTTTGTCATCGGTATGTTACTTGCCCGAGATTCGATCATCGGTATCCAATACTTAGTTCAATCTCATTATCGGCAAGTCTCTTTACTCGTTCCGTAATACATCATCCCACAACTAACTCATTAGTTGCAATGCTTGCAAGGCTTAAGTGATGTGCATTACCGAGAGGGCCCAGAGATACCTCTCCGACATTCGGAGTGACAAATCCTAATCTCGAAATACGCCAACCCAACATGTACCTTTGGAGACACCTGTAGAGCTCCTTTATAATCACCTAGTTACGTTGTGACGTTTGGTAGCACACAAAGTGTTCCTCCGGCAAACGGGAGTTGCATAATCTCATAGTCATAGGAACATGTATAAGTCATGAAGAAAGCAATAGCAACATACTAAACGATCGGGTGCTAAGCTAATGGAATGGGTCATGTCAATCAGATCATTCACCTAATGATGTGATCCCATTAATCAAATAACAACTCTTTGTCCATGGTTAGGAAACATAACCATCTTTGATTAACGAGCTAGTCAAGTAGAGGCATACTAGTGACACTCTGTTTGTCTATGTATTCACACATGTATTATGTTTCCGGTTAATACAATTCTAGCATGAATAATAAACATTTATCATGAAATAAGGAAATAAATAATAACTTTATTATTGCCTCTAGGGCATATTTCCTTCACTAGCCAATTCCTGCGAGGTGTGGAGGTGTGCGGAACTCAGATGAAAAATCTTGCACGGCTTTTGCCTAGCCGGCGGCGATGGCGCCCGTGGGTGTCATACCCTCCTTGAAGGCGTCGCTGAGGGAAATTCGACATTTTGATCCCTTGCTTGGAGTTGGTGGTTGTCTCCGGGTGAAAGCCTCGATTCGGTGTTGAATCAGCACAATGGCGGCATCCTCGACGTCGTTCCTATGTTGGGAGCATTGTGTTTGGAGCCACGACTTGGTTCCTCGTTTCTCTCCTCCGGTGTTCATCGCGGTCCTATATTGATCCTCGACGGCGCAATGTACGGCCATCGCCAGTGTGTCCAAGACGGTGTGTTCCTCAGAGCTGATCAAGTCCCGTCATCCACTCGCCACCTCCTCTCAGGCATTCAGGGTGGATGGTGTGTCGACGAGCGAAGTTTTGTGGAAGCTGGTGGTCTTCGGAGGTGTCTGGCGTTGGTCGATATGTAGTGTTGTGCTCAGTTAGAACAAGCTCTTCTGCTCTGTAGTTTTTGTTTGGTCGTTAATGATTGTCTTCGAGCTTGCTCGGGTGTGGTGTTCGTGCTACGCTCGTTGTTTACAGCGAGGGATAGCGTTCTTTGTATTTATAATTTTGCCTTTCATAAAGCGACTATACGTCTAGGCGTACTCTTGAAAAAAAAATACTCTCTGATTTGCCCATGCAATCTTGTCCCCTTTTGCATGTTGCGTGTCAACCCTTGGTGTATGTGACTCCACGATGCACGTGAGCGAAGAACTTGAGTGATTGTGCGCCAAAGTATTTTACATCTCGAGCTTCTTGCTGGGGCCTCTGTCGCCGCTCAAACAGTCAAGCATTCATGTGCTAGCAGCGTGCATCGATGTGCTTCAGTTCAGTGCTACGGCTACCCAAATTGACTCCATTATTTTAAGGTACCGGGGTAGTTGGGATTTGCTTCTTCTGCAGCATCGACGTCGCAAACCACGAGCTTCAGTTCCGTATTGACGCCACCATTGCAGCAGCACTCCAAAGCAGCAGCAAGAAAATGGCCTCGACAGAGCAAGAGCACGGCGAGAAGCTGCGGGTCCTGATCGTGCCCTTCTTCGCCACCAGCCACATCGGCCCCCACACCGACCTCGCCGTCCGCCTCGCCGCGGCCAGGCCTGGCACCGTCGAGCCTACGGTGGCGGTCACCCCGGCCAACGTCTCGGCCGTTCGGTCGGCGCTCGACCGGCACGGCCCCTCCCTGGCGAGCCGAGCCGTCCGGATAGCAACCTACCCGTTCCCGGTGGTGGGCGGCCTCCCTCCGGGCGTCGAGAACCTCTCCGCCGCCGGGGCCGACGCGTGGCGCATCGAAGCCGCGGCTATCGACGAGGCGCTGGCGCGGCCCGCGCAGGAGGCGCTCATCAGGAAGCTGTCCCCTGACGCCGTCTTCACCGACGTCCACTTCTTCTGGAACTCCATCATCGCGGGGGAGCTCGGCGTGCCGTGCATTACGTTCAGTGTCATTGGCCCCTTCTCGAACCTTGTGATGCACCACCTCGGCGGTAGAGTCGACGGCGACTCGGATTGCCAGAAGGTGATTGTACCAAGTTTTCCAGGCCCGGAGATACGGATCCCGAGGGCCGAACTGCCGGAGTTCTTGAGGTACCAGGAGAAAGACCACGGGTTCAGCAGCCCGATCATGGCGGGGCAAGCCAGGTGCTTCGGCGTAGTCGTCAACACGTTCTTGGACCTGGAGAGTGAGTACTGCGAGCTGTACGCGCGCCTCGGCCATGTGAAGCGCGCCTACTTCGTCGGGCCAGTGTCACTGCCGTTGCCACCGGCCGGGGCAAGCGCCGGTGAGTCACCATGCATCCGTTGGCTGGGCTCGAAGCCCAGATGCTCGGTGGTGTACGTATGCTTCGGCACCTACGCCTCCATCTCTGGAGATCAGCTCCGGGAGCTGGCTCTTGGACTGGAATCTTCCGGCAAGCCGTTCCTGTGGGTGCTGAGGGCGGAGGGGTGGGCGCCGCCGGCGGGGTGGGAGGAGCGTGTCGGGAAGAGGGGGATGCTCGTCAGAGGGTGGGCCCCACAGACCGCGATCCTGGCTCATCCGGCCGTGGGGGCGTTCCTGACGCACTGCGGATCGAGCTCTCTGCTGGAGGCGGCGGCGGCCGGAGTCCCGATGCTGACGTGGCCGCTGGTATTTGACCAGTTCATTGAGGAGAGGCTGGTGACGGACGTTCTCAAGATCGGCGAGAAGGTGTGGAGCGGGCCACGGAGCACGAAGGAGGAGGAGAGGGAGATGGTGCCGGCGGCGGCGGTGGCGCGGGCTGTGGCGAGATTCTTGGAGCCCGGCGGGACGGGGGAGGCGGCGAGGGGCCGAGCGCAGGAGCTCGCAGTGAAGGCTCGCGCGGCCGTGTCGGAAGGCGGATCGTCCTGCAGTGATCTGCGCAGGCTTATCGACGATCTGATCGAGGCCGTCGCCTGCGGCGACCCTAGTACGTCGCGCGCTGTTGAGATCTAGCATCATCGTGGCATTTCCCTGTGCTTCAATCCGTTTGTAACACCGGACGCTTAATCTGTTGTGTATTTTCCTTTGCCTGCTAGTACTAGTGTCTGTCACCTGCTCTTAATGCATTTCCTATCGTCTGCGTCTGCATTTACATTTTTCACCGATGCAGACCTGGTCTTGGAACATCGCCATCTTCCCTACGATTCGAAATGCAAAAGCAGAATTTGTACGTCTGTGGGAAACAAAGTTGCAGGTTGTTACAGAGGTCAAGAGCTCATCAGAATCCTCCGAAGATGGCTAGGCAATTTTTCTCATTATCCCCTTCTGAAGGAGCTTCAGCTGGCACTCGGATTTCATGGAGTCACAAGTTTTTTTTATGTCAGCACGGTGCACCCAAACAAACATATTTCAGACTGTACGGCGGTTAGAGCAACTCAAGCAGACCCCACATCCGCCCCCGACTCGCAAAATAACCGTCAAAATGCGGGTACGGGCCGGAAAACCTACCCGACCAGACCCCGTATCCCGCCCCGGCCCGCAAAAAAAATTGAGGGGCGCGGCAAAATCCCGATCCCAACCCGGGAAAACGCGGGTTTTTCCCTCGCGGCTGCGGTGCCCTGCATCAGGGAGAAGCAGTTGGCGGGAGGGACATTTCAGCCCCGCGCTCTTTTCCCCCCTCCTTCCGCCGCCGCCCGCCCTTGCTTCCGCCCGCCCGCCGCCGGCGATTCCGGCCATATCTGCGGGCGGAATCGCGCCGCGGGGCCGCCCCACACCCTCCCGCGCCGAGCCGCTGCACCGCCCCCCGGATCCGGCGAGAATAGCCGCCCCCCGTCACCGCCGACGCCGGGGATCGACCACCGTCGAGCGCGCCCCCTCGTCGCCGCCCGGGATCACCCGCCACCGGTTAGTCCCTTTTTGTGATTTTTGCGAGCTGTTTATTTGATTGACGCGCCAGTGTGCGTGTAGATGGAGTTGAGCCCGTGCGAAAAGTTCTTGCTCTCAGATTCGACCGATTCGGATGACTCGAATGTTGAGACCATGCTTGCGACCTTTCGGCAGCAAACATTAGTCATGGCGCTTGCCGTGAAGGAGCATGAAGACAAGCACCAGAAGAGGAGGCGATGATCGACTGTCGGGCGTCTGTGCATTCCTCGGAATCGCCATCTTGGGAACGAGATGTTGATGCAAGACTATTTGGCGGAGAATCCTACATATCCTCCGCACCTCTTCCGGAGAAGGTACCGAATGCGCCGATCCCTCTTTGTGAAACTTGTTGAAGCTTGCGAGGCAAATTGCCGGTATTTTACTCAAAGAAGGAATGCCGCGGGCTTAAAGGGATTTAGTGCATATCAAAAAATCTCCGCAGCTATGCGGGTGATTGCATATGGCGGTCCAGCTAACTATGCCGATGAGTATCTTCGCATTGGTGAAGATAGCACAATTGAGTCTGTACGTAGATTTGCGAAAGTGATCGTCCGAGTCTTTGGTCCTGAGTATCTTCGGGCACCCAATGAAGATGACACAAAGAAATTGATGGCATCTAATGAGAGGAGAGGTTGGCCTGGCATGCTAGGTAGCATTGATTGTATGCATTGGAATTGAAAAAATTGCGCCAAGGCTTGGCAAGGAATGTATTGTGGCAAGTCACGTGATGCAACAATTGTGCTAGAGGCCGTAGCATCCGAGGATTTATGGATTTGGCACTGCTTTTTTGGTATGCCGGGCACTCTCAATGATATTAATGTGTTGCAACGGTCTCATTTGTTTGCTAGGCTTGCTAGTGGTGATGCTCCTGCTTGCAACTACACTATCAATGGGCATGAATACACAAAGGGGTACTATCTTGCAGATGGTATATACCCTCCTTGGTGCACATTTATCAAGTGCATCAAAGAACCCAAAACAAAAAATAAATGTGAACTTGCAAGGGTGCAAGAGGTGAAGGAAATATGCCCTAGAGGCAATAATAAAGTTATTATTTATTTTCTCATATATCATGATAAATGTTTATTATTCATGCTAGAATTGTATTAGCCGGAAACATAATACATGTGTGAATATATAAACAAACAGATTGTCACTAGTATGCCTCTACTTGACTAGCTCGTTAATCAAAGATGGTTATGTTTCCTAACCATGAACAAAGAGTTGTTATTTGATTAACGAGGTCACATCATTAGTTGAATGATCTGATTGACATGACCCATTCCATTAGCTTAGTACCCGATCGTTTAGTATGTTGCTATTGCTTTCTTCATGACTTATACATGTTCCTATGACTATGAGATTATGCAACTCCCGTTTACCGGAGGAACAGTTTGTGTGCTACCAAACGTCACAACGTAACTGGGTGATTATAAAGGTGCTCTACAGGTGTCTCCAAAGGTACTTGTTGGGTTGGCGTATTTCGAGATTAGGATTTGTCACTCCGATAGTCGGAGAGGTATCTCTGGGCCCTCTCGGTGATGCACATCACATAAGCCTTGCAAGCATTGCAACTAATATGTTAGTTGTGGGATGATGTATTACGGAACGAGTAAAGAGACTTGCCGGCAACGAGAATGAACTAGGTATTGGATACCGACGATCGAATCTCGGGCAAGTAACATACCGATGACAAAGGGAACAACGTATGTTGTTATGCGGTCTGACCGATAAAGATCTTCGTAGAATATGAGGAGCCAATATGGGCATCCAGGTCCCGCTATTGGTTATTGAACGGAGACGTGTCTCGGTCATGTCTACATCGTTCTCGAACCGTAGGGTCCACACGCTTAACGTTACGATGACAAGTTATTATGAGTTTATACATTTTGATGTACCGAAGGTAGTTCGGAGTCCCGGATGTGATCACGGACATGACGAGGAGTCTTGAAATGGTCGAGACATAAAGATCGATATATTGGAAGCCTATATTTGGACATCGGAATCGTTCTGGGTGAAATCGGCATTTTACCGGAGTACCGAGGGGTTACCGGAACCCCCCGGGGGGGTTAATGGGCCTTCATGGGCCGTAAGGGAGAAGAGAGGGGCCGGCCAGGGCAGGCCGCGCGCCCCCTCCCCCCCTAGTCCGAATAGGACAAGGAAGGGGGAGGCGGCGCCCCCTTTCCTCTTCTCCTTCCCCCTTTCCTTCTCCAACAAGGCAAGAGAGGGGGAGTCCTACTCCCGGTGGGAGTAGGACTCCTCCAGGCGCACCCCTTGGGGCCGGCCGCACGTCCCCCTTCCTCCTTTATATACGGGGGCAGGGGGCACCCTAGAACACACAAGTTGATCTTCGTGATCGTTCCTTAGCCATGTGCGGTGCCCCCCTCCACCATATTCCACCTCGGTCATATCGTTGTGGTGCTTAGGCGAAGCCCTGCAATGGTAGAACATCATCATCGTCATCACGCCATCGTGCTGACGGAACTCATCCCCGAAGCTTTGCTGGATCGGAGCCCGGGGAGCGTCATCGAGCTGAACGTGTGCTAAGAACTCGGAGGTGCCGGAGTAACGGTGCTTGGATCGGTTGGACCGGGAAGACGTACGACTACTTCCTCTACGTTGCGTCAACGCTTCCGCTTCGGTCTAGAGGGTACGTAGACAACACTCTCCCCTCTCCTTACTATGCATCACCATGATCTTGCGTGTGCGTAGGAAAATTATTAAAATTACTACGTTCCCCAACAGTGGTATTAGAGCCTAGGTTTTTATGGTTTGATGTTATATGCACGAGTAGAACATAAGTGAGTTGTTGGCGATATAAGTCATACTGCCTACCAGCATGTCATACTTTGGTTCGACGGTATTGTTGGATGAAGTGGCCCGGACCGACATTACGCGTACGCTTACGCGAGACTGGTTCTACCGCCGTGCTTTGCACACAGGTGGCTGGCGGGTGTCAGTTTCTCCAACTTTAGTTGAACCGAGTGTGGCTACGCCCGGTCCTTGCGAAGGTTAAAACGGCATCAACTTGACAAACTATCGTTGTGATTTTCATGCGTAGGTGAGATTGGTTCTTGCTTAAGCCCGTAGCAGCCACGTAAAACTTGCAACAAACAAAGTAGAGGACGTCTAACTTGTTTTTGCAGGGCATGTTGTGATGTGATATGGTCAAGGCATGATGCTAAATTTTATTGTATGAGATGATCATGTTTTGTAACTGAGTTATCGGCAACTGGCAGGAGCCATATGGTTGTCGCTTTATTGTATGCAATGCAATCGCCCTATAATGCTTTACTTTATCACTAAGCGGTAGCGATAGTCGTAGAAGCATAAGATTGGCGAGACGACAACGATGCTACGATGGAGATCAAGGTGTCGCGCCGGTGACGATGGTGATCATGACGGTGCTTCGAAGATGGAGATCACAAGCACAAGATGATGATGGCCATATCATATAACTTATATTAATTGCATGTGATGTTTATCTTTTTATGCATCTTATCTTGCTTTGATTGACGGTAGCATTATAAGATGATCTCTCACTAAATTATCAAGAAGTGTTCTCCCTGAGTATGCACCGTTGCCAAAGCTCGTCGTGCCCAGACACCACGTGATGATCGGGTGTGATAAGCTCTACGTCCATCTACAACGGGTGCAAGCCAGTTTTGCACACGCAGAATACTCGGGTTATACTTGACGAGCCTAGCATATGCAGATATGGCCTCGGAACACGGAGACCGAAAGGTCGAGCGTGAATCTTATAGTAGATATGATCAACATAATGATGTTCACCATTGAAGACTAATCCATTTCACGTGATGATCGGTTATGGTTTAGTTGATTTGGATCACGTGATCACTTAGAAGATTAGAGGGATGTCTATCTAAGTGGGAGTTCTTAAGTAATATGATTAATTGAACTTAAATTTATCATGAACTTAGTCCCTGATAGTATCTTGCTTGTTTATGTTGATTGTAGATAGATGGCCCGTGCTGTTGTTCCGTTGAATTTTAATGCGTTCCTTGAGAAAGCAAAGTTGAAAGATGATGGTAGCAATTACACGGACTGGGTCCGTAACTTGAGGATTATCCTCATTGCTGCACAGAAGAGTTACGTCCTAGAAGCACCGCTGGGTGCCAGGCCTGCTGCAGGAGCAACACCAGATGTTATGAACGTCTGGCAGAGCAAAGCTGATGACTACTCAATAGTTCAGTGTGCCATGCTTTACGGCTTAGAACCGGGACTTCAACGACGTTTTGAACGTCATGGAGCATATGAGATGTTCCAGGAGTTGAAGTTAATATTCCAACAAAATGCCCGGATTGAGAGATATGAAGTCTCCAATAAGTTCTATAGCTGCAAGATGGAGGAGAATAGTTCTGTCAATGAGCATATACTCAAAATGTCTGGGTATTGTAATCACTTGATTCAACTGGGAGTTAATCTTCCGGATGATTGCGTCATTGACAGAATTCTCCAATCACTTCCACCAAGCTACAAAGGCTTCGTGATGAACTATAATATGCAAGGGATGGATAAGACGATTCCCGAGCTCTTCGCAATGCTAAAGGCTGCGGAGGTAGAAATCAAGAAGGAGCATCAAGTGTTGATGGTCAACAAGACCACTAGTTTCAAGAAAAAGGGCAAAGGGAAAAAGAAGGGGAACTTCAAGAAGAACAGCAAGCAAGTTGCTGCTTAAGAGAAGAAACCCAAGTCTGGACTGTGGGGACCCCGACTCATAAGTCGTGAATCACCGAATGCACGTGTACAGTGATCCCAGAGATCAATGCTCACTGAACACACAGAAGCTGAATAACAAGAGTCTTACATCCATACATACCGTATTACAAAAGTAGGACCATTATGGTCAAGTCTTGAGTATAACATAGCGGCGGAAATCTTCGTCGATAACTTGGGCCCATGCCATCTGCCTTAACCCTACATGCATTCTGACTGGGAAGCGTCCTAGCTCGCATGTTCGTCACCACAGTATTCTTCTTCATATCCTGTTCTTTCATGCCTGGCCAATAAAATAACCAGTGGCAAGCCAATGAGTACTTTGAATGTACTCGCAAGCAACCCATGTTTTGGTTCAAGGCACAACAATGCATGATATAGGTAAATTTTTGCGGAAAGCTAGTTTTGAGTGCAATAACATGTTCAACAACTTGTAAGACATGCATCAGGAGAATTCAAATAACCATGAGGACAGGTTACAGATATCAACATAAATAGAGTGGGCACCAACCCAACTCAATCATGTCAAGTCCTTGACTTGACCCAAGTAGTTCTCCCCACACACACTGGTTTGTAAACAAGTGGACGTAGCCCAAGAGCGGTTACCCAACTGTCCTTGACCGTGGACACGGCTATTCGAATAGTTTTACACTTTGCAGAGGTTGCACACTTTACCCACAAGATCCGGGGAACTTCCGTGTCATCCACGACCCGCGGTACCTCAAGTACCCGGGGTAAGCACCCGATCACTACCTTTCCCTAGACGACACTAACAAGGAGTCCACTCGTTGTTCCATATCCTCACGATGTACATCATACGAGACTCGCTCGATATCGTAACATCCGAGAGGGGACACAACGGTGTATCCGGTGCCCTGTAAAAACAGTCATGGCCGCCCTACCTGGCACGACCCCGTCCCGAGAGAGAGCACCAACTCTCCCCCGTCACTAGTAATGCGGGCTCCAAGCTAGTATCGGCCTAGGTAATCAATAATGCCCTTCCCCATATAAGGGTAGAGTGGTTGCGCATGTAAGGTTCGAATAACGGTCGCAACTTAAACCAATCCGTTTTGAAAAACAACACACACACTTGCCTCGGTACACCACTTCGTCATCAAGTGGTTACCCAACTCACCATCTCCCTCGGGCATAAGTGGCACCCGACGGGGTTTTCGAAAAGTCCTTTGAAAATACTTTGTCTCCATCACCATGCATATTCCCGTCCCTTTTTGCATAGCAACTACTTTAGCATCCTATCTACTCCCACCGGCATAAGCCTCATAAGGAGGTAGGGTCATGCACAATGCAAGTATCAATGAGGAAGTAACGGAGGCAACCCACCAAAGTGGTTACCCTCTCATCATGATTTTGAAACAACATTAATAAAGTGCTATATGACATGCATAAAAAGGTTTCATAGACATGGTCAAAGGGCTGCTTGCCTGGTTCATCAGAGTCTTGAGATCTTCTTGTCCTTCTCCAAGTACTCCGTCTACTTCGTCAACTAACGTCAAAGCAATCATATAAGCAACACAACAAGGCAGAAAATAAAAGTGCTCTAAAAATATGAAGTTGATTTTTATTGGATACCCCTGGTCATATGAGGAACGACCAAAGTGGTTTCATTGGAAGTGGATCAATGGATATTTCTAAACATTTCGATATGGTGGAATCAAGGGTTTTATGGGATTGCAAGAAGTGTACAGAAAGATATTTTTGAAAAATGAGAAAAGGCACCCATTTAACAAAGGATGATTTTAGAAGCATCTAGGTATTGGTTTCACTGGATTTGTAGTACAAATGAATTTCCTATGAATTTGCAAGTTGATAAATATGAAGAAATGGCTCAATAATTTATGTGGTACAGAAAGTATTATTAAAATGTTCATAAACTAAGTTATGAACTTAGAAGCATATAGGAATTTGAATCATGGCATTTGGATCAAATCTTAGCCCTCTGTGATTTTCTAAAGTTTATGACAGAAATGGCAAAGTAACATTTCTTAAACATTTGTGAAGGAAATGCTCCTGAAAAAATGTGCAATTTGCACCCTATGATAGAGAATGAATTTATGAACTAGTAGAAATTTGAATCACCAAATTTGGAGTTAATTTGAATTGTCTATGGATTTTTGAAATTGACTGGAAAAAGAAAAAGGAAAAAGGTTTAGGGTTTACCCAAAGCGTGCACAGGGCGCAGGATAGCCACTGGGCCGGCCCACTGGCTCAGCCGCGCGGCGCTCGGGCGACGTCAAAAGCGGTTTCCCGCTAGTACGCATTCGCGAGGGAGAAACGTGTTTAGTCCCGGCCCGTCTCCACTTAAACGGGCGGGGCCGGCCCGCTGGGTCACCGACGCGAGGGGCCCAGCACCCAGGTCGCCGCCTTCCTCCCGCTCGAACAGAGCAGAGGCAGGGGAGTCGAGGCCGAGCGGGGCGCCGGCGTGCTCCCCGGCGGTTCCGGCCGTCCCCGACGGCGTCCGATGTATCGGCGAACTCGGGAGGCAGAGCCGCGCCCATCCATGGGCGCCACGCAGGCTGGGGAGGTCCAGGGCGACGGCGACTTGGATGCCGCCGTCAGGCGAGATTGGGCATGGCGATACGGTGCGTCCTCGGACGAGGGAAGGAGCGTGGGAGCTCCGCCTTGCTCAGGGGAGCCTGCTGGTGGAGAGAGGAGAGGGAGAAGAGCTCGGGCTCGGGTGAATTTAGGTGGATGCCGGCGGCAGCTCTCTGGCCATGGAGGTGGTTGGAGGGCACGAGGAGGGGAGTGGGTTGGTCCAGGGGTCACTGGGAGTGAGAGAGGGCGAAGGGGATCCATAGGGAGGCCTGGGATGGCTTCATATAGCAAAGGCCTCGGCTCACTGTGGACGGCGACCACGGCCGCGGACTAGGCGATGTCAGGGGCTGAATTGGCACCATAGGCCATGTCCTAGGCGTTCGTGAGTGTGGACCAGGTGGAGAGGAAAGGATAGAGGGTGCAGGGAGGGGTCAAGGACGCGCGCGTGTGGCGTAGCCCATTGGAGCGCTCGGGTGGCCATGGCACGCGTGTGAGCAGGGGCAGGAGAGAGAGAAGGAGGAGGGGGACAGGGGTGTAGCGTGCTGCGGACGCCGAGGCGCGTCGGCAGGCGTGCTGGGGAGGCCCGAGGTGGCCGGAGATGGTTGGAAGGGGGCGGCTATAGTGCGGGAGCGCACTGTAGCGCGCTCTGGAGCACGCCAATTGCATGCCAGCGCATTGTTTATGCGCCGGGGTGTGTCCACTAGTGTCTGACGCTTTGTGGGGTGAGTAAACAAAGGGGAGGAAGCATTGGATGCCTTGGAGAGCTACTAGGAGAGGAGAGAGGTTGATGGAGAGAGAGAAAGAGGCTGTCCAAAGAGAGAAAGTGGGGGTTTCACCCCCAAATAATTGAGCTATGGATTTGCCATTGCTACTGGAGGTGCAAGGGGACTAGGAGGGGCTGTGGTACAAAGTTGAGCTCAAGGAGATTAGTGGAAATGGCCAAAACATGCATTTTAAATTTCTGCCAGAAGGTGTTGGTGGTTTGGGCAAGCAGATGATTTCCATTTGCCATGAGACTCCACAGGGTGAAATGTCACATATAATTAGGACCTTCCACCAATTTTGAGCTCATTTGGGCAAAGTGGCCAATGTAACTTTGGTAAACCCTAGAAATCAACAGAAATGGTTTTACCAAGATTTAGTCATGCAAATCTATTCTCCTTGATGCACCACTTGGTTTAGTGTCATCATTTGAGGATTTGAACATGTACACAAAAGTTGGGGTCAAGGAGAAAAAGTTGGCAGTACAAACTTGTTCAAATTTGATTTTGGTTAGAGAGGGTTTTTGGGTACTTTGATCAAGATAAAATTATCTCCAACTTGTGCCATTTGGTATAGATGCATTATTACACCATTTGAGCATGTGCACCAAGTTTGATAGCATTTGGACATGTTTGACAGTGCAAAAATGTTCAAACTTGAAAAAGGACAGAAGTGGTTTTGAGAGGGTTTCATGGGGTTATACTATTCTCCATGACATGGTACTTGTCAAGATCATCCAAAATGTCATATGTGACATGCTATAATTTTCTTGGATTTTTATGAAAATATTTCCTTTAGAAATATTTCAAATCCTTGAAATGAGCAGAAATGGTTTTGGGAGGTTTTGTCCAATATTTTGATCATGACCATGTGTTGAAACTCATATATATGGAAAATAAATGTCCATTTAGTCTCCCTAATTTTTCTCAAATATTTTTAAACCTTTAAAATAATTTTAACCTATTTAAGACCATTTCTGGCCTTAAGAAAAAGCCTTTAACTAAAATAGGAAAATAAATTTTAAAATTATATTTTTGTGGTTTCTGGGTAACCTATATCTAATAGGAGTCAAAAATATTTTTGGAAAGATTTTTACTGCCCTTAGTTAAGTACTTGCAGTGCAATCCTCAATCAAGGGGTTTTTGGAAAACTAATTTTTGAAAATACTATTTGGCCAAATTATTTTTGTAAGAAAATACTATATTGCACTATACACATGGCATGATCATTGGGAAGAGATTTTGGATCAAGGAGAAGGAGTATAAGAGTTGGAGGATTTATTTGATTTTTGGAGCACTTGCAAACAACACACAAAAATCAAATCAAGCAAAGTCCAAAACACTCAAAAGTTTTTGTCAAACCACAATTTATCATGATTTATTAGCTTAAGTGTTGTGGCATGAAAATCAGGGTGTGACATGGACCTAAGCCTGAAACTGAGTGCTTCTACTGCAAGCAGACTGGTCACTGGAAGCGGAACTGCCCCAAGTATTTGGCGGATAAGAAGGATGGCAATGTGAACAAAGGTATATGTGATATACATGTTATTGATGTGTACCTTACTAGAGCTCGCAGTAGCACCTGGGTATTTGATACTGGTTCTGTTGCTAATATTTGCAACTCAAAACAGGGACTACGGATTAAGCGAACACTGGCAAAGGACGAGGTGATGATGCGCGTGGGAAATGGTTCCAAAGTCGATGTGATCGCGGTCGGCACGCTACCTCTACATCTACCTTCGGGATTAGTATTAGACCTAAATAATTGTTATTTGGTGCCAGCGTTGAGCATGAACATTATATCTGGATCTTGTTTGATGCGAGACGGTTATTCATTTAAATCAGAGAATAATGGTTGTTCTATTTATATGAGTAATATCTTTTATGGTCATGCACCCTTGAAGAGTGGTCTATTTTTGATGAATCTCGATAGTAGTGATACACATATTCATAATGTTGAACCCAAAAGATGCAGAGTTGATAATGATAGTGCAACTTATTTTGGCACTGCCGTTTAGGTCATATCGGTGTAAAGCGCATGAAGAAACTCCATACTGATGGACTTTTGGAACCACTTGATTATGAATCACTTGGTACTTGCGAACCGTGCCTCATGGGCAAGATGACTAAAACACCGTTCTCCGGTACTACGGAGAGAGCAACAGATTTGTTGGAAATCATACATACAGATGTATGTGGTCCGATGAATATTGAAGCTCGTGGCGGATATCGTTATTTTCTCACCTTCACAGATGATTTAAGCAGATATGGGTATATCTACTTAATGAAACATTAGTCTAAAACATTTGAAAAGTTCAAAGAATTTCAGAGTGAAGTTGAAAATCATCGTAACAAGAAAATAAAGTTTCTACGATCTGATCGTGGAGGAGAATATTTGAGTTACGAGTTTGGTCTACATTTGAAACAATGCGGAATAGTTTCGCAACTCACGCCACCCGGAACACCACAACGTAATGGTGTGTCCGAACGTCGTAATCGTACTTTACTTGATATGGTGCGATCTATGATGTCTCTTACAGATTTACCGCTATCGTTTTGGGGTTATGCTTTAGAGACGGCCGCATTCACGTTAAATAGAGCACCATGAAAATCCATTGAGACGACGCCTTATGAACTATGGTTTGGCAAGAAACCAAAGTTGTCGTTTCTTAAAGTTTGGGGCTGCGATGCTTATGTGAAAAAGCTTCAACCTGATAAGCTTGAACCCAAATTGGAGAAATGTGTCTTCATAGGATACCCAAAGGAAACTGTTGGGTACACCTTCTATCACAGATCCGAAGGCAAGACATTCGTTGCTAAAAATGGATCCTTTCTAGAGAAGGAGTTTCTCTCAAAAGAAGTGAGTGGGAGGAAAGTAGAACTTGATGAGGTAACTATACCTGCTCCCTTATTAGGAAATAGCACATCACAGGAACCAGTTTTTGTGACGTCTAAACCAATTAGTGAGGAAGTTAATGATGATGATCATGCAACTTCAGATCAAGTTACTACAGAACCTCGTAGATCAACCAGAGTAAGATCCGCACCAGAGTGGTACGGCAATCCTGTTCTGGAAGTCATGCTACTAGATCATGATGAACCTACGAACTATGAAGAAGCGATGGTGAGCCCAGATTCCGCATAATGGCTTGAAGCCATGAAATCTGAGATGGGATCCATGTATGAGAACAAAGTGTGGACTTTGGTTGACTTGCCCGATGGTCGGCAAGCAATTGAGAATAAATGGATCTTCAAGAAGAAGATTGACGCTGACGGTAATGTTACTGTCTACAAAGCTCGACTTGTCGCAAAAGGTTTTTGACAAGTTCAAGGGATTGACTACAATGAGACCTTGTCGCCCGTAGCGATGCTTAAGTCTGTCCGAATCATGTTAGCAATTGCCGCATTTTATGATTATGAAATTTGGCAGATGGATGTAAAAACTGCATTCCTAAATGGATTTCTGGAAGAAGAGTTGTATATGATGCAACCAGAAGGTTTTATCGATCCAAAGGGTGCTAACAAAGTGTGCAAGCTCCAGCGATCCATTTATGGACTGGTGCAAGCCTCTCGGAGTTGGAATAAACGCTTTGATAGTGTGATCAAAGCATTTGGGTTTGTACAGACTTTTGGAGAAGCCTGTATTTACAAGAAAGTGAGTGGGAGCTCTGTAGCATTTCTGATATTATATGTGGATGACATATTACTAATCGGAAATGATATAGAATTTCTGGATAGCATAAAGGGATACTTGAATAAGAATTTTTCAATGAAAGACCTCAATGAAGCTGCTTACATATTGGGCATCAAGATCTATAGAGATAGATCAAGGCGCTTAATTGGACTTTCACAAAGCACATACCTTGACAAAGTTTTGAAGAAGTTCAAAATGGATCAAGCAAAGAAAGGATTCTTGCATGTACTAAAAGGTGTGAAGTTGAGTAAGACTCAATGCCCGACCATTGCAAAAGATAGAGAGAAAATGAAAGATGTTCCCTATGCTTCAGCCATAGGCTCTATCATGTATGCAATGCTGTGTACCAGACCTGATGTGTGCCTTGCTATAAGTTTAGCAGGGAGGTACCAAAGTAATCCAGGAGTGGATCACTGGACAGCGGTGAAGAACATCCTGAAGTACCTGAAAAGGACTAAGGATATGTTTCTCGTATATGGAGGTGACAAAGAGCTCATCGTAAACGGTTACGTTGATGCAAGCTTTGACACTGATCCGGACGATTCTAAATCACAAACCGGATACGTGTTTACATTAAACGGTGGAGCTGTCAGTTGGTGCAGTTCTAAACAAAGCGTCATGGCGGGATCTACATGTGAAGCGGAGTACATAGCTGCTTCGAAAGCAGCAAATGAAGGAGTCTAGATGAAGGAGTTCATACCCGATCTAGGTGTCATACCTAGTCCATCGGGTCCAATGAAAATCTTTTGTGACAATACTGGTGCAATTGCCTTGGCAAAGGAATCCAGATTTCACAAGAGAACCAAGCACATCAAGAGACGCTTCACTCCCATCCGGGATCTAGTCCAGGTGGGAGACATAGAGATTTGCAAGATACATACGGATCTGAATGTAGCAGACCCGTTGACTAAGCCTCTTCCACGAGCAAAACATGATCAGCACCAAAGCTCCATGGGTGTTAGAATCATTACTGGATTATTGACTCTAGTGCAAGTGGGAGACTGAAGAAAATATGCCCTAGAGGCAATAATAAAGTTATTATTTATTTCCTCATATATCATGATAAATGTTTATTATTCATGCTAGAATTGTATTAGCCGAAAACATAATACATGTGTGAATATATAAACAAACAAATTGTCACTAGTATGCCTCTACTTGACTAGCTCGTTAATCAAAGATGGTTATGTTTCCTAACCATGAACAAAGAGTTGTTATTTGATTAATGAGGTCACATCATTAGTTGAATGATCTGATTGACATGACCCATTCCATTAGCTTAGCACCCGATCGTTTAGTATGTTGCTATTGCTTTCTTCATGACTTATACATGTTCCTATGACTATGAGATTATGCAACTCCCGTTTACCGGAGGAACACTTTGTGTGCTACCAAATGTCACAACGTAACTGGGTGATTATAAAGGTGCTCTACAGGTGTCTCCAAAGGTACTTGTTGGGTTGGCGTATTTCGAGATTAGGATTTGTCACTCCGATAGTCGGAGAGGTATCTCTGGGCCCTCTCGGTAATGCACATCACATAAGCCTTGCAAGCATTGCAACTAATATGTTAGTTGTGGGATGATGTATTACGGAACGAGTAAAGAGACTTGCCGGCAACGAGATTGAACTAGGTATTGGATACCGACGATCGAATCTCGGGCAAGTAACATGCCGATGACAAAGGGAACAACGTATGTTGTTATGCGGTCTGACCGATAAAGATCTTCGTAGAATATGTAGGAGCCAATATGGGCATCCAGGTCCCGCTATTGGTTATTGACCGGAGACGTGTCTCGGTCATGTCTGCATCGTTCTCGAACCGTAGGGTCCGCACGCTTAACGTTACGATGACAAGTTATTATGAGTTTATACATTTTGATGTACCGAAGGTAGTTAGGAGTCTCGGATGTGATCACGGACATGACAAGGAGTCTCGAAATGGTCGAGACATAAAGATCGATATATTGGAAGCCTATATTTGGACATCGGAATCGTTCCGGGTGAAATCGGCATTTTACCGGAGTACCGAGGGGTTACCGGAACCCCCCGGGGGTTAATGGGCCTTCATGGGCCATAAGGGAGAAGAGAGGGGCCGGACAGGGCAGGCCGCGCGCCCCCTCCCCCAAGTCCGAATAGGACAAGGAAGGGGGAGGCGGCGCCCCCTTTCCTCTTCTCCTTCCCCCTTTCCTTCTCCAACAAGGCAAGAGAGGGGGGGAGTCCTACTCCCGGTGGGAGTAGGACTCCTCCAGGCGCACCCCTTGGGGCCGGCCGCACCTCCCCCTCCCTCCTTTATATACGGGGGCAGGAGGGCACCCTAGAACACACAAGTTAATCTTCATGATCGTTCCTTAGCCGTGTGCGGTGCCCCCCTCCACCATATTCCACCTCGGTCATATCGTTGTGGTGCTTAGGCGAAGCCCTGTGTCGGTAGAACATCATCATCGTCATCACGCCGTCGTGCTGACGGAACTCATCCCCGAAGCTTTGCTGGATCGGAGCCCGGGGAGCGTGACCGAGCTGAACGTGTGCTAAGAACTCGGAGGTGCCGGAGTAACGGTGCTTGGATCGGTTGGACCGGGAAGACGTACGACTACTTCCTCTACATTGCGTCAATGCTTCCGCTTCGGTCTACGAGGGTACGTAGACAACACTCTCCCCTCTCGTTGCTATGCATCACCATGATCTTGCGTGTGCGTAGGAATTTTTTTGAAATTACTACGTTCCCCAACAAGAGGCAGCCCAAAAAGACGTTGAAAGAGCATTCGGTATTTTGCAATCTAGGTTTGCCATTGTCCGTGGTCCTCCTCGTTTTTAGGATAAGAAAACCATGAAGAACATCATGACATGCTTTGTTATCCTCCACAATATGATTCTTGAAGATGAGAGAGGAATGGACTTAGAATTCTTTTACGACAATGTGGGTAGCCGTGTCAAACCAGCTAGAGACCCAAACCGCATTAGAGCTTTTCTTCAGACATACAAGGAGATTGAAAATGCAGACACACACTTTCAACTTTAGGAGGATCTCATTGAGCACCATTGGCAAAGGGCTAGACAGTGACTAATTTTTGTATTCATTTGTATTTGTATTCATGACAAGTTTTTGTTGGGGAACGTAGTAATTTCAAAAAAATTCCTACGCACACGCAAGATCATGGTGATCTATAGCAACGAGAGGGGAGAGTGTTGTCTACGTACCCTCATAGACCGAAGCGGAAGCGTTGACGCAACCTAGAGGAAGTAGTCGTACGTCTTCCCGATCCGACCGATCCAAGCGTCGTTACTCCGGCACCTCCGAGTTCTTAGCACACGTACAGCTCGATGACGTTCCCCGGGCTCCGATCCAGCAAACCTTCGGGGATGAGTTTCGTCAGCACGACGGCGTGATGACGATGATGATGTTCTACCGACGCAGGGCTTCACCTAAACACTGCAACGATATGACCGAGGTGGAATATGGTGGAGGGGGCACCGCACACGGCTAAGGAACGGTCGCAATGATCAACTTGTGTGTCCTAGGGTGCCCCCCTGCCCCCGTATATAAAGGAGGGGAGGGGGAGGCGCGGCCGGCCCCCAAGGGGTGTGCCAGGAGGAGTCCTACTCCCACCGGGAGTAGGACTCCTCTCCCTTGCCTTGTAGGAGAAGGAAAGAGAGAGGGAGAAAGGAAAAAGGGGGGCGCCGCCCCCCCCCCCTTCCTTGTCCTATTCGGACTAGGGGGGAGGGGGCGCGCGGCCTGCCCTGGCCGCCCCTCCTCTTTTCCCTTAAGGCCCATATGGGCCCATTAACCCCCGAGGGGGTTCCGGTAACCCCCCGGTACTCCGGTAAAATGCCGATTTCACTCGGAACCATTCCGATGTCCAAATATAGGCTTCCAATATATCAATCTTTATGTCTCGACCATTTCGAGACTCCTCGTCATGTCCGTGATCACATCCGGGACTCCTAACTAACTTCGGTACATCAAAATGCATAAACTCATAATAACTGTCATCGTAACTTTAAGCGTGCGGACCCTACGGTTCGAGAACAATGTAGACATGACTCAGACAAATCTCTGGTCAATAACCAACAGCGGGACCTGGATGCCCATATTGTCTCCTACATATTCTACGAAGAACTTTATCGGTCAGACCGCATAACAACATACGTTGTTCCCTTTGTCATCGGTATGTTACTTGCCCGAGATTCGATCGTCGGTATCCAATACCTACTTCAATCTCGTTGCCGGCAAGTCTCTTTACTCGTTCTGTAATACATAATCTCACAACTAACACATTAGTTGCAATGCTTGCAAGGCTTATGTGATGTGCATTACCGAGAGGGCCCAGAGATACCTCTCCGACTATCGGAGTGACAAATCCTAATCTCAAAATACGCCAACCCAACAAGTACTTTCGGAGACACCTGTAGAGCACCTTTATAATCACCCAGTTACGTTGTGACGTTTGGTGGCACACAAAGTGTTCCTACGGTAAACGGGAGTTGCATAATCTCATAGTCATAGGAACATGTATAAGTCATGAAGAAAGCAGTAGCAACATACTAAACGATCGGGTGCTAAGCTAATGGAATGGGTCATGTCAATCAGATCATTCAACTAATGATGTGATCTTGTTAATCAAATAACAACTCCTTGTCTATGGTTAGGAAACTTAACCATCTTTGATTAACAAGCTAGTCAAGTAGAGGCATACTAGTGACACTCTGTTTGTCTATATATCCACACATGTATTATGTTTCCAGTTAATACAATTCTAGCATGAATAATAAACATTTATCATGATATATTAGGAAATAAATAACAGCTTTATTATTGCCTCTAGAGCATATTTCCTTCAGTCTCCCACTTGCACTAGAGTCAATAATCTAGATTACACAGTAATGATTCTAACACCCATGGAGTCTTGGTGCTAATCATGTTTTGCTCGTGGAAGAGGCTTAGTCAACGGGTTTGCTACATTCAGATACGTATGTATCTTGCAAATCTCTATGTCTCCCACCTGGACTAGATCCCGGATGGAATTGAAGCGTCACTTGATGTGCTTGGTTCTCTTGTGAAATCTGGATTCCTTTGCCAAGGCAATTGCACCAGTATTGTCACAAAAGATTTTCATTGGACCCGATGCACTAGGTATGACACCTAGATCGGATATGAACTCCTTCATCCAGACTCCTTCATTTGCTGCTTCCTAAGCAGCTATGTACTCCGCTTCACATGTAGATCCCGCCACGATGCTTAGTTTAGAACTGCACCAACTGACAGCTCCACCGTTTAATGTAAACACGTATCCGGTTTGCGATTTAGAATCGTCCGGATCAGTGTCAAAGCTTGCATCAACGTAACCGTTTACGATGAGCTCTTTGTCACCTCCATATATGAGAAACATATCCTTAGTCCTTTTCAGGTATTTCAGGATGTTCTTGACCGCTGTCCAGTGATCCACTCCTGGATTACTTTGGTACCTCCCTGCTAGACTTATAGCAAGACACACATCAGGTCTGGTACACAGCATTGCATACATGATAGAGCCTATGGCTGAAGCATAGGGAACATCTTTCATTTTCTCTCTATCTTCTGCAGTGGTCGGGCATTGAGTCTTACTCAACTTCACACCTTGTAACACAGGCAAGAACCCTTTCTTTGCTTGATCCATTTTGAACTTTTTCAAAACTTTGTCAAGGTATGTGCTTTGTGAAAGTCCAATTAAGCGTCTTGATCTATCTCTATAAATCTTAATGCCCAATATGTAAGCAGCTTCACCGAGGTCTTTCATTGAAAAACTCTTATTCAAGTATCCCTTTATGCTATCCAGAAATTCTATATCATTTCCGATTAATATATGTCATCTACATATAATATCAGAAATGCTACAGAGCTCCCACTCACTTTCTTGTAAATACAGGCTTCTCCAAAAGTCTGTACAAACCCAAATGCTTTGATCACACTATCAAAGCGTTTATTCCAACTCCGAGAGGCTTGCACCAGTCCATAAATGGATCGCTGGAGCTTGCACACTTTGTTAGCTCCCTTTGGATCGATAAAACCTTCTGGTTGCATCATATACAACTCTTCTTCCAGAAATCCATTCAGGAATGCAGTCTTTACATCCATTTGCCAAATTTCATAATCATAAAATGCGGCAATTGCTAACATGATTCGGACAGACTTAAGCATCGCTACGGGTGAGAAGGTCTCATCGTAGTCAATCCCTTGAACTTGTCGAAAACCTTTTGCGACAAGTCGAGCTTTGTAGACAGTAACATTACCATCAGCGTCAGTCTTCTTCTTGAAGATCCATTTATTATCTATTGCTTGCCGATCGACCATCGGGCAAGTCAACCAAAGTCCATACTTTGTTGTCAAACATGGATCCCATCTCAGATTTCATGGCTTCTAGCCATTTTGCGGAATCTGGGCTCACCATCGCTTCTTCATAGTTCGTAGGTTCATCATGATCTAGTAGCATGACTTCCAGAACAGGATTGCCGTACCACTCTGGTGCGGATCTTACTCTGGTTGATCTACGAGGTTCTGTAGTAACTTGATCTGAAGTTTCATGATCATTATCATTAGTTTCCTCACTAATTGGTGTAGGTGTCATAGAAACAGATTTCTGTGATGCACTACTTTCCAATAAGGGAGCAGGTATAGTAACCTCATCAAGTTCTACTTTCCTCCCACTCACTTCTTTCGAGAGAAACTCCTTCTCTAGAAAGGATCCATTTTTAGCAACGAATATCTTGCCTTCGAATCTGTGATAGAAGGTGTACCCAACAGTCTCCTTTGGGTATCCTATGAAGACACATTTCTCCGATTTGGGTTCGAGCTTATCAGGTTGAAGCTTTTTCACATAAGCATTGCAGCCCCAAACTTTAAGAAACGACAACTTTGGTTTCTTGCCAAACCATAGTTCATAAGGCGTCGTCTCAACGGATTTTGATGGTGCTCTATTTAACGTGAATGCGGCCGTCTCTAAAGCATAACCCCAAAACGATAGCGGTAAATCTGTAAGAGACATCATAGATCGCACAATATCAAGTAAAGTACGATTACGGCGTTTGGACACACCATTACGTTGTGGTGTTCCGGGTGGCGTGAGTTGCGAAACTATTCCGCATTGTTTCAAATGTAGACCAAACTCGTAACTCAAATATTCTCCTCCACAATCAGATCGTAGAAACTTTATTTTCTTGTTACGATGATTTTCAACTTCACTCTGAAATTCTTTGAACTTTTCAAATGTTTCAGACTTGTGTTTCATTAAGTATATATACCCATATCTGCTTAAATCATCTGTGAAGGTGAGAAAATAACGATATCCGCCACGAGCTTCCATATTCATCGGACCACATACATCTGTATGTATGATTTCCAACAAATCTGTTGCTCTCTCCATAGTACCGGAGAACGGTGTTTTAGTCATCTTGCCCATGAGGCATGGTTCGCAAGTACCAAGTGATTCATAATCAAGTGGTTCCAAAAGTCCATCAGTATGGAGTTTCTTCATGCGCTTTACACCGATATGACCTAAACGGCAGTGCCATAAATAAGTTGCACTATCATTATCAACTCTGCATCTTTTGGCTTCAACATTATGAATATGTGTATCACTACTATCGAGATTCATCAAAAATAGACCACTTTTCAAGGGTGCATGACCATAAAAGATATTACTCATATAAATAGAACAACCATTATTCTCTGATTTAAATGAATAACCGTCTTGCATCAAACAAGATCCAGATATAATGTTCATGCTCAACGCTGGCACAAAATAACAATTATTCAGGTCTAATACTAATCCCGAAGGTAGATGTAGAGGTAGCGTGCCGACCGCGATCACATCGACTTTGGAACCATTTCCCACGCGCATCGTCACCTCGTCCTTTGCCAGTGTTCGCTTAATCCGTAGTCCCTGTTTTGAGTTGCAAATATTAGCAACAGAACCAGTATCAAATACCCAGGTGCTACTGCGAGCTCTAGTAAGGTACACATCAATAACATGTATATCACATATACCTTTGTTCACCTTCCATCCTTCTTATCCGCCAAATACTTGGGGCAGTTCCGCTTCCAGTGACCAGTCTGCTTGCAGTAGAAGCACTCAGTTTCAGGCTTGGGTCCAGACTTGGGTTTCTTCTCTTGAGCAGCAACTTATTTGCTGTTCTTCTTGAAGTGCCCCTTCTTCTTCCCTTTGCCCTTTTTCTTGAAACTAGTGGTTTTGTTAACCATCAACAGTTGATGCTCCTTCTTGATTTCTACCTCCGCAGCCTTTAGCATTGCGAAGAGCTCGGGAATTGTCTTATCCATCCCTTGCATATTATAGTTCATCACGAAGCCTTTGTAGCTTGGTGGAAGTGATTGGAGAATTTTGTCGATGACACAATCATCCATAAGATTAACTCCCAGTTGAATCAAGTGATTATAATACCCAGACATTTTGAGTATATGCTCACTGACAGAACCATTCTCCTCCATCTTGCAGCTATCGAACTTATTGGAGACTTCATATCTGTCAATCCGGGCATTCTGTTGGAATATTAACTTCAACTCCTGGAACATCTCATATGCTCCATGGTGTTCAAAACGTCGTTGAAGTCCCGGTTCTAAGCCGTAAAGCATGGCACACTGAACTATCGAGTAGTCATCAGCTTTGCTCTGCCAGACGTTCATAACATCTGGCGTTGCTCCTGCAGCAGGCCTGGCACCCAGCGGTGCTTCCAGGACGTAATTCTTTTGTGCAGCAATGAGGATAATCCTCAAGTTATGGACCCAGTCCGTGTAATTGCTACCATCATCTTTCAACTTTGCTTTCTCAAGGAACGCATTAAAATTCAACGGAACAACAGTACGAGCCATCTATCTACAATCAACATAAACAAGCAAGATACTATCAGGGACTAAGTTCATGATAAATTTAAGTTCAATTAATCATATTACTTAAGAACTCCCACTTAGATAGACATCCCTCCAATCTTCTAAGTGATCACGTGATCCAAATCAAACTAAACCATAACTGATCATCACGTAAAATGGATTAGTTCTCAATGGTGAACATCATTATGTTGATCATATCTACTATATGATTCACGCTCGACCTTTCGGTCTCCGTGTTACGAGGCCATATCTGCATATGCTAGGCTCGTCAAGTATAACCCGAGTATTCTGCGTGTCCAAAAACTGGCTTGCACCTGTTGTAGATGGACGTAGAGCTTATCACACCCGATCATCACGTGGTGTCTGGGCACGACGAACTTTGGCAACGGTGCATACTCGGGGAGAACACTTCTTGATAATTTAGTGAGAGATCATCTTATCATGCTACCGTCAATCAAAGAAAGATAAGATGCATAAAAAGATAAACATCACATGCAATCAATATAAGTGATATGATATGGCCATCATCATCTTGTGCTTGTGATCTCCATCTCCGCAGCACCGTCATGATCACCATCGTCACCGGCGCGACACCTTGATCTCCATCGTAGCATCGTTGTCGTTTCGCCAATCTGATGCTTCTACGACTATCGCTACCGCTTAGTGATAAAGTAAAGCATTACAGGGCGATTGCATTGCATACAATAAAGCGACAACCATATGGCTCCTGCCGGTTGCCGATAACTCGGTTACAAAACATGATCATCTCATACAATAAAATTTAGCATCATGTGTTGACCATATCACATCACAACATGCCCTGCAAAAACAAGTTAGACGTCCTCTACTTTGTTTGTTGCAAGTTTTACGTGGCTGCTACGGGCTTAAGCAAGAACCAATCTCACCTACGCATCAAAACCACAACGATAGTTTGTCAAGTTGATGCCGTTTTAACCTTCGCAAGGACCGGGCGTAGCCACACTCGGTTCAACTAAAGTTGGAGAAACTGACACCCGCCAGCCACCTGTGTGCAAAGCACGGCGGTAGAACTAGTCTCGCGTAAGCGTACGCGTAATGTCGGTCCGGGCCGCTTCATCCAACAATACTGCCGAACCAAAGTATGACATGCTGGTAGGCAGTATGACTTATATCGCCCACAACTCACTTGTGTTCTACTCGTGCATAACATCAAACCATAAAAACCTAGGCTCGGATGCCACTGTTGGGGAACGTAGTAATTTCAAAAAAATTCCTATACACACGCAAGATCATGGTGATGTATAGCAACGAGAGGGGAGAGTGTTGTCTACGTACCCTCGTAGACCGAAGCGGAAGCGTTGACGCAACGTAGAGGAAGTAGTCGTACGTCTTCCCGATCCGACCGATCCAAGCGCCGTTACTCCGGCACCTCCGAGTTCATAGCACACGTACAACTCGATGACGTTCCCCGGGCTCCGATCCAGCAAAGCTTCGGGGATGAGTTTCGTCAGCACGACGGCGTGATGACGATGATGATGTTCTACCGACGCAGGGCTTCGCCTAAACACTGCAACGATATGACCAGGTGCAATATGGTGGAGGGGGGCACCGCACACGGCTAAGGAACGATCGCAATGATCAACTTCTGTGTCCTAGGGTGCCCCCCTGCCCCCGTATATAAAGGAGGGGAGGGGGAGGCGCGGCCGGCCCCCAAGGGGTGCGCCAGGAGGAGTCCTACTCCCACCGGGAATAGGACTCCTCTCCCTTGCCTTGTAGGAGAAGGAAGGAGAGAGGGGGAAAGGAAAAAGGGGGGGCGCCGCCCCCCCTTCCTTGTCCTATTCGGACTAGGGGGGAGGGGGCGCGCGGCCTGCCCTGGCCACCCCTCCTATTTTCCCTTAAGGCCCATATGGGCCCATTAACCACCGAGGGGGTTCCGGTAACCCCCCGGTACTCCAGTAAAATGCCGATTTCACTCGGAACCATTCCGATGTCCAAATGTAGGCTTCCAATATATCAATCTTTATGTCTCGACCATTTCGAGACTCCTCGTCATGTCCGTGATCACATCCAGGACTCCGAACTAACTTCGGTACATCAAAATGCATAAACTCATAATAACTGTCATCGTAACTTTAAGCGTGCGGACCCTACGGTTCGAGAACAATGTAGACATGACTCAGACAAATCTCTGGTCAATAACCAATAGCAGGACCTGGATGCCCATATTGGCTCCTACATATTCTACAAAGATCTTTATCGGTCAGACCGCATAACAACATACGTTGTTCCCTTTGTCATCGGTATGTTACTTGCCCGAGATTCGATCGTCGGTATCCAATACCTAGTTCAATCTCGTTGCCGGCAAGTCTCTTTACTCGTTCTGTAATACATCATATCACAACTAACACATTAGTTGCAATGCTTGCAAGGCTTATGTGATGGGCATTACCGAGAGGGCCGAGAGATACCTCTCTGACTATCGGAGTGACAAATCCTAATCTCAAAATACGCCAACCCAACAAGTACTTTCGGAGACACCTGTAGAGCACCTTTATAATCACCCAGTTACGTTGTGACGTTTGGTGGCACACAAAGTGTTCCTACGGTAAACGGGAGTTGCATAATCTCATAGTCATAGGAACATGTATAAGTCATGAAGAAAGCAATAGCAACATACTAAACGATCGGGTGCTAAGCTAATGGAATGGGTCATGTCAATCAGATCATTCAACTAATGATGTGATCTTGTTACTCAAATAACAACTCCTTGTCTATGGTTAGGAAACTTAACCATCTTTGATTAACAAGCTAATCAAGTAGAGGCATACTAGTGACACTCTATTTGTCTATATATCCACACATGTATTATGTTTCCAGTTAATACAATTCTAGCATGAATAATAAACATTTATCATGATATATAAGGAAATAAATAATAGCTTTATTATTGCCTCTAGAGCATATTTCCTTCAGTTTTGTATTGCATTATTTAAGTTTGCTACGGTGATTTGAATAATTATTTGTAATGCAGATGATTATTGTATTATGTTTGATTTGAATAATTCCGTTTGTTTTTTATTGTTGAATTATGTTGGATTTGATATTTGCGGGCCGATGATATGCGGGATGCAGCGGCGCAAAGAGCAGACCCCACAAAGCCGACCCATTAAAAGATATATTCCACGAATATACTTTTTTACGGATCCGTTTGGGGATCTGCATCTGTGCTAGCCCGAGCCAGCCCGCAAAAGCGATTTTGTGCGAACTGCAAACCCGTTTTGCGGGCCGGCAGGATGCGGGGTCTGCTAGAGTTGCTCTTATCCAGGTAATGCAATGCAATATATGAGGAATGTGGAAAGTGCATCGATTAATTCGGGCACAAGTGGGCATCATCAAGAACACACTAGGAGATGGTGAGAGGGTCTTGTTTTGGAAGGATAGATGAATCCATGGGTTCACAGTTGGAGAGATAGCACCCTTGATCCTGGAGATGGTTAGCATGCGAGCGTGTAATGTCAGGGCGGTACGGCAGGCGTTGATTGACAACGCGTGGTCGACGGATGTGCAGGGCGACATTTCCTTCCTCAGGACAGAGAAGACCCACCCCTCCCCCCTCCCCCCGCGTCGCCCTCCTCTGGCGACACGTGGGGTGAAACACTAGCCGCCGCCACCTCCCTCCCCTCCTCTCCCCCGTCTCGCCGCCGTCGGTGAAGCCGGACTGGCTCCAGTGACGACGGCGGCGGGGCATTTCCCCTGCTCGCTCCTTCTGCGCGCGCCCGCCTCGGCCTTGCTGGTCGTCGTCGAAGGATGCTCGGGCCAGGGCTGCTGCGGTCCTCGGTGTGCGGCCGTCGCGCCAGTGCTACGGTGTAGTATTGCGGCGTGGTGGGCTGGAGGAGGTGTTCGTGGGCGGATTAGCCAGATCTGGGCTCGAGTGCGCCATTCATGGCGGCGGCCTTGGATCTGGCCACGGTGGTCCTGGCGGTATGGTGCCCGACGGTGGTGGCGCTAGATGTGTCAACGCGGGGGCGGCGCGGAGTTGCGCTGGTGGGCGCGCGGTGGCGGCTCGGGCCGGCCAGATCTGGCTCGTTCGGGCCGTAACGCTGAGGGGCCCGGTTTGGGCACTCTGTGTCCGGACGCTGGGTTCTCGGATGGTGCAGCGGCGTCGCCATTCATGCTCCGGCCAAGATGGAAGGAGCGGCATGCTCCAGATCCTATGGTGGGTGCGCCCGGGGCGAGGTCCCTGGCGTAGGTGCGCATTTCTCCGGACGAAAGTCCGGCTTTTAGCTGGTGATGGCAACACCTGTGGATGTTGCTTCCTTTTTGAAGGCATCACCGAGGAGTTTTCGCATCTACCCTGCTCGAGTTTGGTCTTCGGGTGAAAACCCAGGTCTGCTTGTCGGATCGGCGATGACGGCGCTCTTGGCGTCGTTTCTTCGATGGAAGCATCGTTTTGGAGATTTGACCTCTTTGCAGGAGCACCTCGTTTGTGGTTGAGTGGTTGGCCAGGAGCTTCCAATGCTGCAATGTCCGTGGTGGTGCACCAGGTTGTGGGCAGCTCTTGGCTAGCGGTGTTGCACCTTTGGAGCACTCTTGACATGCAGGCAGCGGCAGACAAGCCAGGTTGGCTGTCCTCGCGGGATCGGAGCGGAACATGCCCGCTCCTCTTCGGATATGTCTTCTCTCTCCGATGTCGACGAGGTCCTCCAACATGCTTGTGGCGGTCATGATCATTACGACGAAATGGTCCTCTTGGGTGATGTCTCGGTAAAGTCGAAGTCGCTAGGTCGTGAGCGCGGATGGTGATATACGATGACACCGACCTCGCCGGCGATGTGCCTTTCGGTTTGTGTTGTGTTGGCTCAGCCTTTTGGCGCTTTTGTATGTCTTGTGTGCTTTAGACCTAGTTTAGCTAGGTGTTGTGGATGGTTGTGTCTTCTGTACAGGTTTTCGCCCGGTTTCCCTTGATAAACCGAGCAGTCTCAGCCATCGGCTTCTTCTTCTGCAATGGAATCTTAGCAGCTCTCCTGCTAACTTTTAAAAAACATTTCCTTCCTAGCGCATATGCAGGTGGCCCACTTGTGCCTCGCCATAGCAGCGGTGTCGCGGGATGAGCAGCAGCCAGATCAGTTCAGTTGGCCGGCAGACATGTCGGGTGGATACACGGCAAAGTCAACCTATCAAAGGTTGTGCATGGGCAACTTAAAAAAAAGGTTGTGCATGGGCCTTGTGTGTTCGCTGACTGCACGTGCCATCCGGAGGAGTTGGGCCCCTTTAAGATGCAAGATTTTTGCTTGGCTCACGGCACAATACCGGTTGTGGACTTCTGACAGGTGTGCCCGGCATGCGCTTCAGGATGAGCCATCCACATGCTTCACATGCTTGCAGGATCAGGATAACGTGGACCACATACTCGTGCAAATGCGTATACGCTCAAGAGGTATGGCACCGCTGCTTCGATACCTTGCAGCTGGAGATTCAGTCGCCTACCCAGAGTACCGCCTTCACCGAGTGGTGGCTTTAGTAGAGAAGGAGGTTTAGTGGTAGAACACGTCGAGTTTTTGATTCATTTGTGCTAGGGACGGCTTGGGCTTTGTGGAAGCAGAGAAATGCGAGGGTGTTCAATAGAGTTCATGACCATCGGACGCCGGTCCAATTGGGGACGCAAGTGCTCTCGGAGATCAAGGATTGGTCGCTCGCAGGATTCGATGTAGGAGGTCCAGATCCATTCATGAGAGAGTGACCTTTGTACTTGGTTTGGTGTAGGTGTTGGTGACTGTCAAGTAGGATGTGCGCTAGGGGTGGGTATAAAAACCGACGAACCGAAGAACGAACCGATACCGAAACCGTAAAAACCGAATTTTCAGTTTTTGTCACTGCTACAGTAAAATTCGGTTTTCAATTATACTAACCGAATTTAATTCAGACTGTTCGGTGTTATACAACCGAAGTAACGTGATCGAACACGCAAAATCCCAGCGCCCAGTTACTTCACGTGGCCGCGTGTGCGTGTCATGGACGGCCTTGTACCTCCCCTGGGCCTTCCACGTACACGCAACTATCCAAGGCCCACACTTTTGCACAATAGTTTCTCTCTGGCAGCACAGTACGATATTTCACTTGGATTTATCCCACCTCGGCTAGCTAGACAGGATGACACAGTGAGCTTGGCTACTTAAGAAGACAGGGTACGATGGGTGCCTAGTTCGGTTAATACTGAAAAATCGGTTAACTGAACTTTCGGTTAGTTGAATTTTTGTGTCTATTTTGGTTTTCACTTTGACTAACCGAATTTGTAAAAAAACCGAACAGTAGTTCATGTGTTTATGTGCCTGCATAAAGTTTTACGCAAAAATAACCTTCTTATGACCTGTGTAAAAAAGACAAAAAATTGTGTCGTAAAACGCTATTTAGAAGCACTGAAGTTTGTTTTTTTTTTCACGGAGACAAAACGAAAAGACGTTTTTTGACAAAGGGTCTGTCTAAAACTCAGTCGACTTAGACTTCGCAAAGTCTAAGTCGGCTGATGTCAGCGTCCCGCCGATGCCCGGATCGATTTTCTTGCCGTTCATTCGTTTTCCTTTGGGCTTCTTTAACACATACGGGGTTTTCTTTTTGTCTTTTTTTTTCTGTCTTCTTTGGTGGGTTGCTTGTCTTGTGTTGGGCTTTTTTTTGCTTGTCCGTGGGCAGCCACCTATTATTGTTTTCTGTTGTCTTTATTCTAGATTGTTTTTTTCTTTGTTTGTATTTGGGCTGTCGAATATATGTGTGTGTGTGTGTTAGCTCTGTCAACCAATTTGTTCTGCAGTGTGTCTCAAACAAACATAATGCATACAAAAAGTGTAGTTCTTCTAAAAAAAATGTAGTGTGTTTGTATTTCTTTGAGCACACTTGCCATTGCGGGGAAATATATTAAGAAAAAAGTGCGGTCCACGTGTGCGCAAAATCGAGTGGCACTATTTTTTAGATAAATATCCAAAACATCACTAATTTAGAAAAGAAACAATAATACAAATCCAAATCCAAAACATAAACTACAAAATAAAAAATGTAAAATTGAAAATAAATTCACATACTGGAGTCTAGAGGGGCGCCCACGTCACCGGCAACTTCCGCGGCGAAAAGCTTTGATGTGCTTGCCCCCGTGATGCGGCTTCCTTCCTCGCCAGTTCTCTCTCTCTCTCTCTCTCTCTCTCTCTCTGTGTGTGTGTGTGTGTGTGTGTGTGTGTGTGTGTGTGTGTGTCTGCTCGTCTCTCAGTTCAAACAATACCGTTGGGGTGGCTTCTTGAAAGATGTTGAGTCTGGGTCCACATTTAGAGACTTCAAACAGAAAAAAGAGCAGCACACTGCCTATAGATACTCCATTCTACCACAACAAACATTTATGTGTCCCTGGATCTAGACAAAAGTAATTGTTTCAGCTTTAATCTGCTCTTTTTTTCCCACAAAACAAATTAATTTTTTGTTTTGGTTCCTTGGGAAAACAAAATATTTTCAATGCAAAAAAATGTAAATAATTTTTAAACAATAACAAAAGACCAAAATATCTTGAAAACTGCCCACTCCCGCTGTGATAAAATAACAAAGCTAGTTGTGAGATCAGTTGTGTGGCTATAGTTGGACATGCTTCTCTCTTGATGTCGCCCCTCCGACAAAATAAAGGCGCTTACAAAATTCAACTAGGTTAGAACATGCCGTTGCATGCTTATTTTGCGGCATGCAACTTGCCCTTCACCTCATCCGACAAAAAACAAAAAAGTTCATGTCGCAACCAAGTGAGAAGACACGTATATAGTTGCGACCATGTTGGAAGACATGCAATTGCATGACTACATTTAAGCATGCAAGTGCCCCCATGTCTCTTGCTGTCGCCCCCTTCGACAAAACAATGGAAACCGCTTACAGTTGCAACCAAGTTAGAAGACATGCAGTTGCGTGCCTAGCGTGGGACATGCAACTGGCCCCTCTCCTCATCCGACAAAACAAAGTCGAGTTGCGACCATGTTGGAAGACACATAGTTGCGACCATGTTGGAAGACATGCAACTGGCCCTCTCCTTGCCCGACAGAAGAAAAATTCGAGTTGCGACCAAAGTAGAAGACATGCAGTTGCATGACTACATTTTAGCATGCAAGTCCCCCCCTCTCTTGATGTCGCCCCTCTGACAAACAAAGGCCCCAATTGCAACCAAGTTAGAAGATATGCAGTTGCATGCCTAGCATGGGACATGCAAACTGGTCCCTCTCGTCGTCCGACAAAAAATAAAAGATGGATTGCAACCAAGTTTGAAGACATGCAGTTGCGACCATGTTGGAAGACATGCAATTGCATGACTATAATTGCCCCTCCCCCTCCCCCGGCCGCCATCTCCGACAAAACAAAGGCACTTACAAAAATGCAACCAGGTTAGAAAAGACATGTAGTTGCATGACTATTCTGCGACATGCAACTGGATCCTCACCTCGTCCGGTGGAAAAACAAAAAAGGTCGAGTTGCAGCCAACTTATAAGACATGCAGTTGTGTGCCTAGTGTGAGCCATGCAACTGGGCCTCTCTCTCTCTCTCCCTCCCTCTCTCTCTCTCTCTCTCTCTCTCTCTCTCTCTCTCTCTCTCTCTCTCTCTCTCTCTCTCTCTCTCTCTCTCTCTCTCTCTCTCTCTCTGCCGCCCTCTCTGAGAAAACAAAGGTCTCGAGTTGCGACCAAGTTATAAGACATGCACTTGCAGTCATGTCGAAACATGCAATTACAGTCGGGGGTGACACTTGCAGTTGCATGTTGGTGGCAGACATGCAACTGTGGCCCTCCTAGACAAACATCGCTAAGTTGCAGTCGTGTCAAAGACATGCAATTATAGTCGGAGGCGACACTTGCAGTTGCATGTTGGTGGCAGACATGCAACTGCCCCCTCCCTCGACACAGACCACCAAGTTGCAGTCGCATTGAAGACATGCAGTTGCAGCCAGGGTCAACACTTGCAGTTGCGTGTTGGTGGCAGACATGCAACTACTTCCTCCCCCTGACAAAACGCCACCAAAGTTGCAGTCATGTTGACGACATGAAGTTGTAGTAGTTAGTGACACTTGCAGTTGCATGCCTAGTGATAGACATGCAATTGCCCACACTTGTCATCATTTTTTTGCAGGGAGCCCACACTTGCAATCTTTAATTGCGGGGAGACCACACTTGCCATTGCCTTGTAAAATTAAAAAATGAAAACATGAGACATATCTTACACATAAGAGGCACATGTGGACCGCGTGCAGATGGCACATGTGTGCATAGCAAATATAAAAAAACAATATAGGAAAAAGATAAAAACTAGATATGTGCAACTATATTAAAAAATTAGTTATATTGAATAATTTTTGGAAATAGAGTTTCAAGCAGCCGATGAACACCAACGAGTGTGCAACTATAGTTACGCGCAAGAGAAATTACATAAAAATATTCATGTTACATTAAAAGGTTTTCTATTCATTATAAAACTTTTAATTTTAGAAGAACAAAATTATTTATATAAAAAATTATATAATTTTAAAATTATTCATGTATTCACAAAAATACTTTAGAAAAGAAAAGGTGGGAGAAAAAGAAAAATGAAAAACATGACAACACAGGACAAGAGAAAAAAATCACGTTCACAACCAGCGTCCATACAAAATCACGTTCACAGCCAGCATCCATACAAAAAGAAAAATTAAAATGAAAAACAAATAAGAACAAGTCACAGGACATGCATAGAAAAAGTCCCCCACGCCTCCTCGTCCATCGTGCAAAACCCCTGCCCCCCGAGCAAAAAAAAGTCCAAACAACCAAAAAACACAGAAAAAAAGATAACCGGGCTGGGCATGCATTAACAGGCCTAAACAAGACAAACCCACTCCAGCACGAATCTTGAAACAAAGTAATGATCTGATGGTTGACGCATTGACTAAGACTTCGCGAAGTCTCAGTGGACTGAGATTTAGCTGCACCGATGAATGAAACAAAGTAACTATGATGAAAAAGAATAGGCAACATACAAATAAACAAATAAAACAATAAATCCATATGGAAAAGACATCAACAAGTGAGAGTAAAAATCGGTCGACATGTCTGTTCTATAATATTTTAGATGTTCAACATTTCAAAAATAAGAAATAAAAAAGCAAGTAAAAATATCATAATAAAAAGGAAATGACAAATAGATAAACAAAAATAGAAAAGGGAAAAGGAAGGGACAAGGTACACGTGTATTTACTGTACACACAAGCCCAACAAAGTATTTGCATGGGAGATCCGTGAGAAAATAAAAAGCCAAAAAAAACTGAGAAGGACCGCAAGCCACAAGCCAAGCAAGGCCACATCTCCGTAGCTGCTCACTGTAGATTTACCCGCTGGGACAAAGCCCATTACACTTTGAACGAGGGAATACTTTAGCGACAAAACACAGCGTATACCTAATCTCGTCGACTGAGACATGGCTATTTCTCAGTCGACTGAGAAATAGCACAACCGTTTGACAAAACTTTGTCCCGTGCGCACACTTGCAAACATGTATGCGTGGATTCTTTTTTGAATTTTTTGACATTTTAAAACATGTTTAAATGCATTTTTCAAAAGTTTTCAAGGGTTAATTGGATAAAGTAGGTGCATGTGCCCATGGGTTCGGAACGTGCCGACTCGAATGTGGAATGTTCATATCTTTGTCACAACTTTAGGCGAAGATGTTGTTTTTAGTAATTTCCTAGAAAGGTTAAAAATAGCTTGCAAAGAGTACAAATACTCCCAGGCCACAATGATCGACAGCTCAACTGCTCTGCGACAATGTCATTCCATCTCACCAGAGAACGACCGAGTACGCCCACGCCACGCATGTCTGCAGTATACTAGCTTCAGTCGCTGATGTTCAAGGCAGAGACGGCGTGGCCGTGGTGCCACCGGCGGCCGCTCTTGCTTCTACCAGATCATCGATCAGACGGCGCAGGTCACAGTACGACGAGCCTCCTTCCGCCACGGCCGCATGAGCCTTGGCGGCGAGCTCCTGCGCTCTGCCCCTCGCCGCCTCCCCTGTTCCTCCAGGCTCCAAGAACCTCGCCACGGCCCGCGCCACCGCCTCCGCCGGCACCGTCTCCTGCTCCTCGTACCTCGTGCTCCGTGGCCCGCTCCAAACCCTCTCCCCGATCTTCAGAACGTCAGTGACCAGCCTCTCCTCGATGAACTGGTCGAACACCAGCGGCCACGTCAGCATCGGCACGCCGGCCGCCGCCGCCTCCAGCAGCGAGCTCGACCCGCAGTGCGTCAGGAACGCCCCCACGGACGGATGTGCCAGTATCGTGGCCTGCGGGGCCCATCCTCTGACGACCATCCCCCTCTTCCCCACGCGCTCCTCCCACCCCTCCGGTGGCGCCCAGCCGTCGGCCCTCAGCACCCACAGGAACGGCTTCTCAGAACCTTCCAGCCCGAGAGCCAGCTCCCGGAGCTGATCTTCAGAGATGGAGGCGAAGGTACCGAAGCATACGTATACCACCGAGCATCTGGGCATCGAGCCCAGCCAACGGATGCACGGTGACTCGCCGGCGCTTGCTCCGGCCGGTGGCAACGGCAGCGACAGTGGCCCGAGGAAGTATGCGCGCTTGGCGTGGCCGGAGCGCGCGTACAGCTCGCAGTACTGCCTCTCCAGGTCCAAGAAAGTGTTGAAGGCGTGGCCGAAGCACCTGTGTATTCCCGCCAACCGCGGGTTGAATCGGTCGTGTTCTTCCTGGACCCTCAAGAACTCGGGCAGTTCGGTCCTCGGGATCCGTACCTCCAGGCCTGGAAAACGTGGTACAATCACCTCGTCGCAACCGGAGTCGCAGTCGACTTCACCGCCGAGGTGGCTCATGGCAAGGTTCGAGAAGGTGCCGATGACGCTGAACGCAACGCACGGCACGCCGAGATCGCCGGCGATGACGGAGTTCCAGAAGAAGTGGACGTCGGTGAAGACGGCGTCAGGGGACAGCTCCCTGATAAGCGCCTCCTGCGCGGGCCGCGTCAGCGCCTCGTCGATGGCCGCGTCGAAGATGCGCCACCCGTCGGCCCCGGCGGCAGAGAGGTTCTCGACGCCCAGCGGGAGGCCGTCCACCTCCGGGAAAGGGTAGGTGGCTATCTTGATGGCGCTGGTTGCCGCGGACGCGCCGTGCCGCTGGAGCGTCGATCGAACGACCGAGACGTTCGCCGGGGTGACCGCCAGCGTGGGCTCGACGGTGCCCGGCCTTGCCGCGGCGAGGCGGACGGCGAGGTCGGTGTGGGGGCCGATGTGGCTGGTGGCGAAGAAGGGGATGATCAGGATCCGTAGCTTCTTGCCTAGCTCCGCCGAGGCCATTGTTTGCAAGTTTTTGGGCTTTGGAACGGATCACTGGGTGAAGTATCGCTGTAGTAATGGTCTAATCATGGATGCCATCGGTGAGCCCGAGAAGAAGCCGGTGGCTGTGAGCGAACCGACAGCTTCGGCAGGGAGTGGGGACGGGGGGAGAAGAGATGGGGCCATGGATAGTGAATCGAGGAGCTCGAGATGCGATCCCGTGGCATCTTTTGAGCTGTACTACACCTACACTGCTCCATGACTTGGTGGTCCGGAGAAGAGAGGACGACTGCACGACGATGATGCATGCAAATGCAGCAACCGCGCGGAGACGATGCACCGGGTCTTCACAGGGCGAGAATCCAAGATTTTTTTTCAGGGATAACTCCTGGAGCCCTCTGGCCAGGAGGTTCAGGGTAATGCAGCGAACACTGGCGTATGGTCTCGCACATCCTGCTTCAGTTGGGAACTTGGGATACATGGAACACATGCTGAACTAAGCCTCCTCCAAGGAAGCCCAAACGATATGCCATGATACAAATCTTAGCTAGGATTGTGAATGGACAAAAATACTTCAAATCTAGCTTCAGATAAGGCCTGTTCACAAGAGAAGAATCTGCAAATGGCTGCAGTTTGAGAAATACATTGCTCCCTAACTCATAAAGTTTCTGAAGGATCTCATCTATGTTTGTCAACATGACGCTTGAACATAAGTTGTGCCCTGTGCAGTTGCTCTTTTAGTATGTTTGCAATGGTGCTTCTGATTCTGAATCCATTGTCGCACATCAAAATTCAGAGAAGATTGAGGCTCCGCAACAATATTATTTTTGTACCATTTCACCTATAAAATTCTTTTTTTCAAACCAATAGAGTATGATGGGTTCTAGATGGACGAGGAAGATTGGGATGAAGCCGGGAGTGAACTCTTTTAAACTAGAGCGGATCTGATGGATTCTAGATGGATGATGAAGATTGAGATGGAGTGGAGAGAGAACTCATCGCCACCACACATAACGCCAATTTAGTTAGTAGAGATGTAAGAAGAGCATGCTCGTGAATATAGTATCAGAACTTCGCGAATCGCACTCAAGAAGCAATTTTGTAGGGTTGTCATGCACTGAACATCTCAGAGACATTTCAAGACATTGATTGACCCTCTTTTGCTTGCCCATAAGTCAGGTCATGATAGGCAGTGCTTAGTTACAACTGAGTGCCCCACCAGACAAAAGACCTCCTAAAACAGAACTAAACTTAAAACTTAATTATAAGCAAAGAAGTTTAGTTTAAGCTTCACAATCACCCTAGGCCTCGAAGTCAAAGGAGATGTCGTCGATGTTGTTGGGCATCGTTGTCGCCATCGTAGGGAACTCCTCCTCCCCATCGTCCTCCATGGCGAGCTCCTCCTACAGCTTGTCCCACGCTCGATTGTGGGCAGGCTGTAACGCTGTCGGGGCCACCGGGTCATCACGGTAACATAATTCATAGGCGTGTGTCGCTTGTCTATGAACAGCTCCATGTACGTGACATGCTCGTGATACCAGAGCTCACGGCGGTTCTGCTCATGTGAAGCCACGATGGCCCTCTGCTCCTCCTCCTTGAGCCGCCCTGCATGCATCCTCCTCCGCTCCTTGTCCCGGTGAGCAGTCTCGGGGGCGGGGGGGGGGGGGGAGACAATCTCAGCCTTCTCGGTCTCGACTTTGTCCTGCTCGAGCTCCTATGGCTCCAACACTGTCCTTCGCCATTGTCAGCATCTCTGCCTCGACATCCACCTCCACAACCTCCTCGGAGTTAGGGTAGATGGGGGATGAGCTCGTGGGGGTGGGTCCATAATTGTCGACATTGGGGGCAATGTGTGGTGATGACTCCACCATGAGAGTTGGGTGGGCACGGTGGCAAGGTCCCTCATCATATCATCTGGTGCAACCGAGGATGGGGATGAGTAGGATGGCCTAACCGCAAACCTACAACGACAGAGACCTAAGAGCATTTCCAACCAGACCCTCCCCCACCCCCCCTATGTGTCTGGGTAGATACCCTGGACACCGCTATAACAAAAAAATCCACCCAAACAGACCCTCAAACCCAAACTAAATGTTCTCCACTATGGCAATCATCTGAAGCTATTCGGCACGTTCACGAGTCCATTTCTTATGCGAGCGAAGGTAAAAGAATGGGGAAAGGAAAATTGGCTCACATCTCGAGTCTACAAACTTTTTTTAGCTTGAAGCTAACTACAAAAGTAATATGAACTTCTTTTCATATTGTGTCCATCTCATTTTATATTAACAAAAATAGCTTTTAATAATAGAGCTATATAGATATTTTCGTTTCAGTAGCACCTGAGTTGAATCCATTATGTTCCAAAACAGGCTTAAAACCGTTTTAGTTGGACACGGTTGAAGTGTATATTCTAATTTTTTCACATTGTGTTTGTTTAGTGCGATGTCTGAAGCAACGAATATGAGACTTTAGGAGCCTACCGACCAGTATTTATATCATCCTAGACATCAACCTGTCAATCAGTCCAAGATATTATAAACCATTGATGTAGATTGGTTGGAGATACTTAAAGGTTATCCAGATGACTGAGATGACCAGCAGAAAATCAATTATATATCCATGATAATTCAAGAAAAAAAGCCGACACGAAAACCATGGTTAAATAAGCACAAATTGTGTGCCCAGCGATGGTAATTGCAGAACCTATTGTAGACCTGATTATTGCACAATAAAGTAAATTACAAGAAGGGGAAGCCTCTGCAATACATCAAACTGTGTAGAAACACAATAAAAAAGTTTCGATCATATTGAAGGCAATTTGATTTCTAATTAGACCCGTTCCAAACAATTTTTGGACCCCGGGCGTAGTAAAAATATATATTTATAATAAACTTTTCTACTTATTTAAAACAATTTTCTAATACTATAATTTTAATTAGTACAGTTTTATAATACTTAGCTAGCATAGTCAATAGCATATAAAATTTTGCTAAATAATACGTGTTTGATATGCAGTTTAAATGTATATCACTAAAATTTTGCGTCTACTGAATTTAGATTGTATTATATAAAAGTTTATCTTTGAATTAATTTTTAAAATTGTATTAACTCTAAGTTTGTAAATATATATTTTCGTGTGTGTGCGTGTGTATTCGTATATAATAATATCATTAAATATCATGATAGAGATTTGTAAAGCATAGAATCTAAGAGAAATATTGATAGTGGTTTCTAGTCTATTATTAGGTATAAACTTCTAGGTTATGCCAAATGTGTCTTGCAACTTGGGTTCATTAACAAATTGGCAACATGTGCATGATTTGTATTTGTACTTCAAATAACACAGTTATTGTATTCATCGAAGAAGATAACAAGTTGCAGACTCTATGTTTGCACACATATGATTTGATATTTGATAAGCTCATCTAGAATGTGACTAGTTTAATTTGGTGTATACCAAACCTTCCTAGTTTATAAAATAAAAATTTGTGCATTGACTTGAATATAGATATCTAGTTAACATATATTTCACTATGACATGCATGACGTGTAAATGTGCTCTTAGAATTAAGATAGGCTTGAGATTTCAATCATGCCCACATAAAAGATAATAGTTGAAACACAAAGAGAGCATCATAAAACATGTCACTTAATTACACATTTAAGTCTAACCCTCTTCCTATGCATAGGCATTTTATAGAAAAATAAATCATCAAGACGAACAATATCTAGTATATGCAAATAGAAAGAACGAAGCATTAATAATTTTAACACAAAGATAGGTAATTTAGTGACATGAAGATATATACTATTAGTATGTGGCGTGAATTTGCTCCCATGAAAATTGGATCTTCTTAGGCACTCAAAAATAATCTTTCAGACATTATGTATAATTAGAAAGTGGCGTGTGCCTTTGTCGCACCATTTTATTGTTTTCTGGTTTTAGGGAGCCTTTCTTTCGTACTAAATCTCATTCAATAATGACGGGAATGCTTGCAACCTCGCATTACATAAAAACAAAATCAATGATACAACCACATCAACAACACATTTTCTTAGAACCAATTCTGAAATTTCCTTTGGTATATTGAATACACCGGGTTCAGCAACTTAAACATCAACTAATTTCAATCTTTGTCATTATCATCAAAAGATAATAGCTCATAAACTCCCATAATAGCAGTTCTATACCTCTAGGAATGGAAAATGTCATGTCTCCTCAGAAAACAAATCAACAGAAAAATACTAAACTTAAAATTTGAAAAAAATGATAACAAATGTGTGAATACCAATGTAGGCATTGGACAGAAGCCCCAATAAATCTTACCAAGGAAAAATAGATTCACTGCTTGCGTGGATATAATCACCACAATAAAATAAAGGTTTTGTCGCTTGGCTCATAAAGGAAATCAGTAGAAAATCCTGAAACTGAATTTGGACTTACACTTACTGTAGGCCCGGACTGCTCTTATAGTACTAATAGGAAGATAAATAGAAATAAAAAAGAACTAATGAAGATAGATACCGTTCTTCCAACAATGGGATGCAACCGCGTGGGGACGACATACCAAGCAAGCAACGAGTAAAAGAGAGCCGGCGAGGCGTTGCGGCGGTCGTACCGCACCTGCTGCCTTGGCGCGTGCTCCTCGCCGGAGATGACGATCCTGGAGCCCGAGGGACCGCCACCTCGAAGGTAGTGGAGGATACGGCCCCGCGTCCTCATGATCGCGGGAGGCAGGTCCTCGCTGACGACGCGACGGTGGCGGCGGGGCAGGCCCGTCATTGGGGGCGTACATGCTTTGCAGGGGCGAAGCCGACTCGTCCTTGACCTGGGTCCGATCTGTACGCCGCATTTGAGTGGGGGAGACGACGGCTCGTCCTTGACGTGGCGTCCGATCCGGACGCCACGGTAGCGCTGGGGCGGGGACGACGCCGGCTCGTCCTTGACACGTCGGAGCGGGGACACCGGCTCGCACTTTATGGGCTGTTGCGGTGAGGACGGCGACTCCTCCTTGACACGCACCGACGATGGTGGCGACATGCCCATGTGACAGAGCGAACGCTCCGTCATTAACTCGATCTGACCAACGAATTCCGATAGGAGGCGGGGCCTCCGCTGCGTCGTCTGGTCCTCCTCGTTGCCGGAGAAGATGACGATCTCCTCCTTGCTGGAGGAGACGAGCGTCGTCGATGCCGATGAGCCCGGAGAGCGAGGGCGGCGGCACCAAGAACCACTAGATGAAAAACTCCCACCATCTCCTGCCTGATTGCACGGAGAACCAAGACTTTGACGTCGCTGCTGGGTTTGGGAACGATGGCGTGTAGGGGAAGGATGATGTTGCTCGGGGAGCGGGCGTGCGATTCTGGGCGTTGTCGGCACACGACTTAAATAGCTGCGACCAGGCGAGACAAGGCTAGGTCGGCACGACTTAAATAACCGCGGCCAGCCAGATCGGTGCACAGCTTCAATGCGGCGCAGCGGCCGGAGTTGGTTTCTCGGGAAGCGACGTCCGCATTAAAGCGGCGCCGCCCGAAAAGTCACGTCCGTCAGCGCCGCCCTCCCATCCAGTCAAATCACGAGCATCAACGCCGGGTGCTGCATGGTCTAGGCCGGCAAGAATGCGGCGCGACTAGCGGCACGGTCGTTCGATGGAAAGCATAGGAGGGACTTGCGTTTGTGATGGGCCAGAGTAGTCTAACACGGGCATGCCAGTGATCCGGACGTCCGCAAAGCCACTTCACTTTGTCTTCGGTTTGCAGGAAAAAACATGGCCCGATCAGGACGTATGCAAGCGGTTCCAGGGTCGGCGTTGAAGATGCCCTTACACATCCACCAACAAAAGAAAATTTTCACTATGAGTTAACTGATGCACGAACTACGCAATGGGTCGACCACGTGTGATCCGAACCACCGTTCTCCCCTAGGCCATCGACAGCACGACGACGATGATGCATATGCAACCGCGCGCGGGGACGACAGATCAAAAAAGCAACGAATAAAAGCGAGGCAGCGCGGCGCGGCCACGTCGGTGGTTCGAACGGCCGAGATCGCGCCTCCCACGTCTCCCAGAGAGATCCCAGCCGCTGCACCGACGGAGGCCACGTCACAGGCCGTCCCGTCCCATCCCATAGCTAGCATCCGGCACGGCGAGCAATCCCACCCCAAACTGACGCCCACCGGCGCATGATCCGCCCGCCTCGCCTCCTCCTCCACCGCGCCCCCTTTCTCCTCCGAACCCCGCAACCGCCTCGCGCCCGGCCGCTCCCCGCCCGCCGAGCCCTAACCCCGGCTCTTCGGAGCTTCGCGTCCCGCCGCCTCGCGCCGCTCTGCCTGCTGATGGATCCGGCCACGCCCTACTCCGATGCCGACGCCTACGCCGAGTTCAACGGGGAGACTGGCGTGGACGACCCGGAGTTCGCGGACGCCGAGGCGGGAGCGGGGGGAGAGGACGCTGGTGATGAGATGCCCAGGGAACTGCCCGAGGAGCTCGCCAGAGGGGTGGTGTGCCTCGAGTGCGTCACTTCGGCCGAGGCCGTGGCGGCTGGGGAAGGCGAGACCTGCCGCGTCTACGTCGTCGGCACTGCCCATGTCTCGCAGGTGAGCCTGTTCTGTTCTCCTGCCACGGATTTCGAGGGTGAATTGCAGGACCCTTCGTACGTTTCCCTCTGGTCCTATACTTTGTGGGCATTGTATTGGGTTCATACACCACTGCGCGAGTACATCAGGTCCATTTTCGGGTTAATTTTACTCTTGAAGCGAAGAAAATTCTGTCGATCCAAGATTTAGAGTCCAAGCACAAAAGGTAGAGATGTATGCCAGCATTGGCCCCGCAAGCAAGTTGCATTGTTTTTGGGCTTAGTACTAGTTCTGTGCGGGCTACAGCAAGGGCGTTAGTACTAGTAAATCATAAGTACTGGTACCCCGGTGGTTTTGCTTTGAGTGTGCGGCATGTGCTAAGAAAAGGCCGCATCAGTCATCAGGACATTTGTAATTTCGAATGATAACTTGACTGCTGATTTTATTGTAGGAATCATGTGATCAAGTCAAAGCCGTCATCAACTTTCTGAAGCCTCAGGTTTCTTCCTCTCTTTACTTATCATCAGTAATTTCAACAATGGGTGGATCATTTGGCAGGTTGGCTGCCAGTTTTGGAGTGTTTTATTTTCCAATTGATATTGGAGATTTTCAACTAATTTATTTGGAACACAATTTTTTTTTTGAATTGTAGGCTGTTTTCTTGGAACTGTGTTCTAGCAGGGTTTCTATTCTGACACCACAAAACCTTCAGGTATGAAACAGTTAACATGTGTAAAGTAGGAAATAAATGCTTATCCTATAATGATCGGTGGTTCATTACATTGAAGCTATTGTATTTGTGTGAACCAAAATACCAGGAAACACTAAGAATTTTGAGTCTGTTGTGCTTTGATCTTTATCTATTATTCCCTCAAATGGTGAAGAAAACTAATTAATAGGTGTTCGGGTTCACAAAATGAATCACAATGTAGAACTCTCTGCTGGATGTTGGATGTCTCTAATATAAAATTGGATCAGGAAACATGAGTGAAGTTCGTCCAAGAGATATCTTTATTAACAAGTTGATTGGATTGGATAACACGGGTGAAGTTTGCTCCAGAAGAAACTTGTTTAGAATTTGTTGGTAAAAACAGAAGTTGTTCATAATCTGACCTACTTGAGTTAATTGACATAATGGGCACCAATACTATTGATATGGCATTGCATATTCTCATGGACACCAATCAAGCACTTCTAATAAAAACATATCTGTGGTGTATCTTTGTTGGGATTATATATTATTGTAGTGTTGGATAGTTGTGCTTGTTCATGCATGAACAGTGGTTCTCTTTGGTGTATCATTTTTACAGATCCTTCATCTAAGTGCATATTTTTGACCTACAATATTACATGTATCTGTATCATCGAAATTAGACTATATAGATTGTACAAGATATCATCTCCAGTTTGGCATATTCCGTTATAGAGTATCATTGTTTCTTCTTGTTCATCATTCAATCTGATTTTGCCCATAGGTTCCTACCATGAATGAAATGATTGACATGTGGAAGAAGAAAAAGATGAACACTTTTGGGATTCTCTATAGCTGGTTTCTTGCAAAGGTATGCACTGCTTTTGTTGTGCAGTCAGTACTAATTGAAGTAGTGTTCATGGTAGCTGATATGATGTTGCTTTTGGTACCCAAGGTTGCTAGCCAGCTTGATGTGTTACCTGGAGCTGAATTTCGAGTGGCATTTGAGGAAGCAATGACTTATGGTGGCAAAGTTATCCTTGGAGATCGCCCTGTCCAGGTACAGGCCTTATTGGTTGAGTTTGGTTTTTCATTCAGAAGGGTACTGGACGGAACAAATTACATGAAAGTATCTACACGGATAAGTAGCTCACTGATTATTCCAATTTGTTCTCACATGGATAGATGTGATAAACTTTTATTGTCGCTATTTATGCATCTAATAGAACAACAGACAATTTATTCCAACAATTCAAATGAAACAAACGTATGTTGCTGATTCGTGTGCCATTAACTTTTCCACTCATATTGCTGATATAGATTTTAATTTTAGAAAAAAAATACACATCTCATCAAAATCATCATCATCACATCTGTCTGCTTGGATTGATTGAAAGGTGGTTATTTACTGCTTGCTTGCTATTAAACTTTTAATTTTAATCTGGTTATATGCATCTAGTTGTCATGGTGTTGCACTGTAGTAGGATCCGCTTCAAGTGATTAAAGTTAGAGCATTACCCGGGGTTATCTTAGTTAATTTTTGTACCTCTTGACTGCTGCTATTGTAGGCATAATATTATTTACATTCAGCATGTCGTATTGGTGCTTATTCTATTGAGATCTTGGTACTAGGAGATAGGTCGCCAATTAATTTTCATAAGCACTGAACTGATGCCATTCTATGTTTTTCTTTTCTCTTTTGAAGATCACTCTGAGGAGAACTTGGGGGAAAATGTCATTGTGGCACAGGGCTAAATTTCTGTACTACATTGTTTTCCAGTCCTTATTTTTACCGAGCCCTGAAGATCTTAATAAAATGGTATGTTGTCTTAGGCAATACATTTGCTACAGTTCGCACTTATATCATCTTGCCTTCTTGTTTCTCTAAATGCCCTCAGGACCACTATCGTGAGAGTTACTATACCATGGTACCTTATCGGTTTTAGATCAAATGTACGAGAAGTAATTACTTCATTGTATTTACATAACCAATGCTTGTTTATTCAGTTAAAGGACATGGATGATGTTGACATGCTAACACTTGTCATTCAAGAGATGAGTAAGGCATTTCCTAGTCTGATGGAGACACTTCTCCATGAACGTGATATGTGAGTTCCTTTGGAATTACTTTACTTTTGTAAAGCATTTTGTGTTGTTATTCTCAATCTTATAATAATGGTCGAGCCTTAACTTCTTGAATTTTTTTGTAGGTATATGTCTTCCAAATTATTGAAGGTAGCAAGGGAACATTCTTCAGTGGTGGCAGTTGTGGGAAAAGGGCATGTTTCTGGGATAAAGAAAAACTGGCAACAACCAATTGAGGTAAGAATTTTTTTAACAAAATCATTTTGTATGTTATAATATTTATGAGCAAGAAATTCATCACTACTCCCTCTGTAAAAAAATATAAGACGTTTTAGATCACCAAAATATAAGATGCCTTATATTTGTTTACAGAGGGAGTATTTTAGATTACTTTCCTTGGTTAATTGACAGTCAGAACAGATCTATTTTTCATAATGCTCACTTCAATTATCAAATTTCCGTGCAGGTACAAAGATTGATGGAATTACCTGTGCCTAGGAAAGGTGCTTCGAAGTTGAAAATTTTGGCGTCCATTGGAGCAGTAAGCGCAGTAGTAGCATCTGGAATCTATATATGGGGTAAAAAATAACAATGTATGCACCAATGTGCCATGTGTTCTTTGTTCTTGTCATGTGTAGTCTCTAAAAAGCAAAGGGTGTTCAGTTCTCACTTACAGTTTTTCATTATACAATAGGTGTAATTTCTGGAATCGAAGTTGAACAAATGAAAGAACAATTTCACTGCACTGTACACTGGATGTGTCTCTTCCTATTTTACTAGGGTGAAACCTGTTCATTGCTACAGAAAACTCCTGCGAAAACGTTTAAGTTGCAAATTTAGAATAGGAAAACGATCTGACTTGATTTTATCATCAGGAGTCATTTTGGCTTGCAAATTGTAGTGCATTGGTGCTATTTTTTTTAGTGCATCACCGGTCATTGGATTGTAGTAGTACTATTATTTAGTTTTGGTTGTCTCCATACAGGAGTTTGCTCACACAAGTTCAACTTGCATGACGGCTGACGCGCTCTGTGGCTGAATTATTTTGTTATGTGGCCAGATTTGGTGACCGAATTGTGGTTGACCAAACAGGCGGTTGGTCAAACGACCAGATGTAACAAATAATTAGCTCCGTGCAGGACTCGTCATGAACGACGACCATGTATATACAGTACAGTATAAGTATTAGTATACGTGGACTATTTGTACAAGTTACAGGTGATGATCCCCTCAGCTAAAAAGCGCATGAAACTGCCTTGCATCTCTTTTGAATCTTGAGTTAATAATAATATTAGCATAAAGATCAGAGAACCCGATAAACCCCCATACAAATCAACCAGTGTATTTGTATATGTGCAAGTTCAGCTCTGAGCCTAAGGCTAGTCAACAAAAACGCCGCAGGTCGCCCTGACCTCCCCGAGGCTGTCGGGGAGCACGTCGGTGCGGCCCATCTTGACCATGGCCGCCGCGAAGTCCTGGTAGTACTCGTCAGGCGACGACGCGTTGGCCATCCTCTCGACGTAGCCCTTGGTGGCGGGGTCGTGGAGGAGGCTGCCGTCGGACTGGAAGAGCCCCCCCGTGGCGAGCACGTGGCGGTAGTAGCTGAGGTCGAAGGTGAAGCCGCTGCCGGGGTCCATGGGCACCTTGGCCCTCCTGGCCCGGCCGCCGCCGCGGCGCGGGCAGAGCTTCCTCAGCTGCCTCGCGTAGCCGGCGTCCAGCGATGGGTCCTGGTCCATGGCGCCCGTGAAGTTGTAGAGCCGCTTCCGGAACGCCTCGCAGTGGGAGGTCCCGATGCTGTGGCTCCCTGGAGGTGGAGCAAGGATGCCATTGTCAGTGCGGTGTGCGTTGGGCTGTTGCTGTCGTCCGGAAATTAAGGTGCGTACCGAAGAGGACGACGATGTCCTTGGCGGTGAGGGACTTGACGCTGAAGAAGGTCTTGACGTCGACGATGTTGGAGTCCGGCGGCGCCAGGTCGTTCTCCGCGTACTCGGCCACCGTCACGTTGCCGTCCCGCCGCCCGGTCTCCACGCCGTACCACGGCCCCCTGCTCTGCAAATTAAACACGAGAGCCGGTGAAAAAGATGCTCAAATTAAATCAACTTCTCGTCGTGGTCTCTTTAGCTGCTACTCACCAGGTAAACGGCGTCCCTGGCGGCCATGGCGATGATGTCGGCGCAGGAGACGGTGAGCGGGCAGAGCGTCTCGAGCTTGGCCTTGATCCGCTCGATGGCGTCGTACCCCCGCATGCTCCGGTTCGGGGTGGCGTCCCGCTCCGCCGTGCCCCGCCGGGACCTGAGCATGATGGAGCCGTCGCAGCCCTGGACGAAGCAGTCGTGGTAGTGCATCCGGAGCAGCGAGGGCGCGAGCGTGGGGTCCTCGTGCAGGATGGCGTGCATCTCCGCGAACACCACCCCCTCCGCGATCGGGCACGTCGCATTGTAGAACCCCACCTGCAGCTCCGCCTCCGACCCCGCCGCCAGGAAGCCCACCGCCGCCGCCGCCGCCGCCGCCAGGGCCAGGACGAGCGGCACCCGCCGCTCCCTGGACATGAAGAAAGCACGAGGTGGTCGACCAACAGACCGGAGGGCGATCGAGGGTGGAAATGGGGACGGCAGCGGCACAGTGGATGGGAGATGGTGCGGTGTGATCACGGGGCAAAGGTCAAAGAGTGTGGTTGCGCCGTGCTTTTCGGGCTGTAGTCCCGGGCCGGTGTGTGACGCGATGGATGGAGTAGGACGGACTCCGCCTCGAGGCTTTGCTTTGAGTGGAGGGATTGGTTGGTTGGTTGGTGGGTGAGGGGGTGCGCGCGTCGGCCGGGCTCGAATGCTCAGCGGTGTCGGCTCCATGGACGGTCGCGTGCTCGTCTTGTCGCCATCTGCATCGCTGGCGATTTATTACGGATGGTCTTTTGGGGGAAACGGTCGTATCTCGTGGACTCGCAGTCAGATTAGGCGTCAGCTGGAATATGCTCAATCCCGCAAAAAAAAAAAAAAACTGGAATATGCTCAATCCCTCAAAAAAAGAAAACTGGAATGTGCTCAAGGCCAAGGCCAATCCTTGCCGCCCGCGGGCGTCATATAGTCGCGTCTTCGTTGAAGCCAGCCTGTAGACGGGCCCGCCATTTTGGCTATTTTTTCCGGCTGTTTCCTTTTTCGTTTTTTTTGTGTAGTTTTTAGGTTCGGTTTTACTTTTATTTTTTCATTTTATTTTTTCAGATCTTGGTTTTTCTTCTATTTCTATTTTATTTTACTTTTGAACATTTCTTTTCTATTTAGGTTTTGCAATATACGGTGAACGTTTTATTTCAAATACACATTGAACTTTTTCATATGTGACGCACACTTTTTAGTTACACACTGAACATTTCTTTTGTTATAAAGATAGCTCAGTTTTCAATATTCGATGAGCTTTTTTACTTATATGCTGAACATTGTTTTAATACACACTAAACATTTTTATAGTATAAGATGATTTTTTTAATACATACTAAACTTTTTTATATAGCACATAAAGAATAATTTATAATATATATTTTATATTTTTTCCTTTTTAGTATCCAATTCCTACAAAACAACAGCCTTTTTTGGGTGAAAACCGACTAGAAAACCGAAGAACAAAAAAAAAGTAAAACAGCTCGCGGGGCAACTGGGTCGGCAGATTTGTCTGGCGAGTAAATTGCAGGAAATCACCACTTTAAAGGCTAGGTTAGCAGAAAACACGAGTTTACTTTTTTTGGCAGAAAACACCATGTCTAGCGTAATCTATTTGCAAATAACACTGATTGGTGGATTAGCCTCGTTTGAGCGTGTTTATGACGGGTGGGTCGCGTTTTCTGCTTACGTGGCATAACGTTTCGTGCCAATGGGTTCAAATCTAAATTTACAAACTAGTCCCTATAATTTTATATATACACCCATGAATCAAAATGCAAAATCGCAATTAGCCCCCCTCGTGCATAAAACCAGTAGCACGACAGCCATGGACTCTCGTCGCTGGCTGGGGAGGCGCCCATGGAGGCTTGGGGTGGCTGATGGACCTCGCCGACATCGAGGTCTAGCACCTCCTCTTCTCTCTAATTGGTGCTGGGGCGAGCTCGATTTGGATGGATTGGGGTGAGCCTGATTTGGATCTTGGCGGCGACCAGGATGAGCTCCAGCATGCGCACGTCACCCCGCTGTCACTGTAGTCGGGGTGCCCGCCGAAGGGCCGCACCGGCGGCTGGGGAACCAGGCACTACTGGTGCCGCCGCTGCCAAAGTTGGTCTGCCCTTGTGCCCGCTTAGCGCGACAGCGATGCGGTCATAGGCAGGGACGGAGCCAGAAATCGGCGATAGGGGGGCAAGAACTATAAGCACCAAAATTTTGTAACCATATATAGGAAACCATATCATCAGTACATACTATGAATATGGTTCGTTTTCTCTTTTGATGCAAGTTATCAACACAAGCGTCAAGCAGAACTGGTCAATCAGATTACCCCTAATTAATTTCCAATGTTTGTAGTTTCTAGAAATTTGTCGCATTGGAAAATTAGATTCGACAAACTAACAAGATATAAGTAAGAATTAGAGATGAATGTAAACTTACTCCCAGAGAGTTCGCCCCAAAAAAGAAATTACTCCCAAAAGAGAGCGAGAGACGTACCCATCGTTGCCATGCCGTTCATCCTGGCCGTGAGAACGACCGGCCGGCCGTGCGCCTACGCAACCGCAACTATGGATTGCCAACCCTTTTAGATTTTGCGTCGGCTGGAAGGAGAACTGATGCAAAACCGCCCTAGACATGTGGCGGCAGCATCGAACAGCAAGGTCAGAGGAAAAGAAACGTGCGTGACCTAGACCGATCGCTTTGTCTTCATAAATTGTGGGCCTACTGTTGCTGGATCTCGGCTTGGTATGTGTGGGCTTGGGCTTTGGGGAGTATTTTTCACGTGATTAGGGAGTGATCAGCCCATGGGGGGGGGGGGGCGAAGCTAATCGTTCGGAGCAGCGTACACATGGCAGCCTGATCGCTATCGAATAGAACATTTTCGTTGGGGGGGGGGGGGTCTCGCCCCCCCTCGTCCCCCCTTGTATTCGTTCCTGGTCATAGGTTTCGTCATGGGGCACGTCGAGGTGTTGTTGCCGTCGTCGGGGCGCCCGCGAAGGGCCACGCTGGCAGTCGGGGAACCAGGCACGACTGGTGCCCCCGCCGAAGGGCCTTGGGCACCGGCTGCAGGTCGAGGCTCTGGCTGCAGGGCTGCGCCTTGCGCTCCAGCTGCAGGTCGAGGCTCCGGGTGCGCCTTGCGCTCCGGCTGCAGGTCGAGGCGGATGTCGCCCGATCCAGCGTGGTGTGTAGAGGTGGAAGCGGATGCCGTAGGGATAAGGCATGGGGCGCGGCGGTGGAGCCGGTGAGCCTATGGTGGCGCGGTGAGAGGTCCTGGTAGCATGGGGGAAGAACATTGGGGGTCTTTTTGCTTTAAACACCATCTAAGAGCAAAAGGTTATGCCACGTCAGCGAAGAGCGGGTCTCATTTGTCATAAACATGCTCAAACGAGACTAACCCACCGATCAGTGTTATTTGTAAAAAGATTACGCTAGACATGGTGTTTTCTGCCAAAAAAAAATGTAAACTCGTGTTTTCTGCTAACCTAGCCTTCAAAATGATGGTTTCATGCAATTTACTCTTTGTCTGGCCTTGAGCGAAGGCTCCCGTAGTAGACGCATGCAAATGCCATGTCTCGTTTATAGCGATACTAGCGTCCGTCTCGCTGAAACTTTCGTGCACAACGTGAGAATGGGCCAGCCCAATAGCTTACTTGTTTTGTCCATTGTTCGGCCAGGCACACACGCAGAAAGGCTCTACATCAGCAAATATTTCTGGGGCCTTTGGCCACGAGCGGTTTTGTCAAGAGGTATATAATGGAACTTGAATTGAGTAAACTGAAGAAACAGTTGGGACAACCCCATGTAGCTCCTGTTCAATGTCGAAGATGGATCCCGCCGGCTGATGGTGTAGCTAAAATTCAAGTGGATGATGTTGTGGCTCGTGAATCGTCCGAAGGGTCCTTTAGTGTTGTTTGCAGAGACTCCACAAGCAAGTATCTGGGTGCTTCAGTGATTAAGTGCTCTGGTGTCACCGATCCCTCTACCTTGGAGGCGTTGGCATGCGAGGAAGCGCTACGTTTTGCCCCAGGGCATTCTTTAACAAATGTACAAGTTGCCTCCGAGTGCAAAGGTATGGTGAATGACATTCTAATAAGCACGAGCGGTATTAATGTTAGTATCATCAAGGAGATCAACCTTACATCTACACAAATACCTCGGTGTTCCTTCATCTTTGAAGGAAGAGAGACAAATATTGAGGCTCGTAGCCTTGCTAAACACACTTTAGGCCTTTTTTAGGACGTCATGTGTGGCTCCTTAATACTCCAAACCTCAGCTGTATTCCCGTGAATTTGTTTAATGATCAATAAAGTGGAGTGTGTTTAGACTAAAAAGCTGATTTGTTTGTGTCAAAAAAGCTGATGTGTTCGTTTTTTTGTTTTCTTTTTTTGTTTGGTTTTCATATTTCTTCTCTCGATTTCTTTTTTCATCATTATACTTCTGTTTTTTGTTTAATATTTTATCTTTATTTGGTTTCTCACTTGTTTCTTTCATGGTTTTCATCAATATTTTTTCTTTCTCATTTGCCATATTTTCTTCGGTTTTTGTTTCTTTTTGGGTTTTCAATGTATTTTTGATTTTCTTTGTTACTTTATCAATTTCCAGTGTTTTTCATTCTTTTTGCACTTGTTTGTCTTGTTTTCTTTTGTTTCTCTCTCGGTTTCAAATTTTTGTTTTTCATTGTTTTTTCGGTTTTCATTCTACATTTTTCATATACATCATGGATATTTTTCTATACATGTTTAAATTTGTTCAAATAAAGTTTAAAATTGTTTTAATACATGGTCAACATTTTTTCTATACAAATTTTAATATTTTCAAATGGTTGATTAACATTTTTCAAATACAATATGATTATTTCAATACATATTTAACTTTTTTATATACACATTTAATTTTTTCAAATGCTTGATGAACAATTTTCAAATACTTGTTTAACATTTATGCTTTATTAACATTTTCTAAGTACATGATCAACCTTTTTCACACACATTGTATATTTTTGTATGCATTTTTCATATACATGAGATACATTTTCCTTGTACGCACTTAATATTTTTTAATAGTTGTTTAACATATTTTGAATACACGGTACAAAAAATTCTATACATATTTTTAACATTTTTCAAATCCATTTAATATTCTTTAATACCTGGTATACATTTTTTCTACACACATTTTAGCATTTTCAAATGGTTGATTAACATTTTTTTAAATAGAAGTTTGACATTTTTTACTGCATGGTCCGCAGTTTTTCTATGCACATTTAACATTTTACACATGCTTGATTAAGATTTTCAGATACGTGTTTATCATTTTTTTTCAAATGCTAGTTTAATACTCCCTCCGTCCCAAAATAAGTGACTCGACATTGTACTAAATTTGTACTAAAGCTAGTACAAAGTTGAATCACTTATTTTGGGACGGAGAGAGTATTTTTTAAATACATGATCAACTTTTTTTGACACACATTGTATATTTTTCTGTATACATAGGAAATGTTTTCGTTATACACATTTAAATTTTTTGAAATGCTTGGTTAACATTTTTTTTCAAATGTTTTATGTAAATTTTTTTGTAATCTATTTATTTAGAATATTTATGTAAGCTGTGTTTTGTAATATATTTAATTTAGACTTTTTTCATATGTCTTCTCAACATTTTGTTCTTTACATATTCCAAATTTTTCAAAAGGTTGATTAATATTTTCTCGGATACAAGTTGACATCTTTTACTACATGGTCAACATTTTTTCTATGCACATTTAACATTTTATGCTTGATTAACATTTTTCAAATACTTGTTTAGCATTTCTTTCAAAAGCTAGTTTAATTTGTTTGAAATACATGATCAACTTTTCTCACACGCATTGTATAGATTTTGCATACATTTTCCATTTACACGGGAAAAGTTTTGGTTATACACGTTTGACATTGTTCGAATGCTTGGTTAACATATTTTTCAAATGTTTTATGTAAACTTTTTTTGTAATATATTTATTTAGAATATTTAGATGTATAAACGTTTTTTCTTAAAAAGTAGAAAAAAAACATAAAAAATTGAGGCCTTAGCCTCCCGCGCGCCTGGTGGGAGGCACTTGATGCGAGAGCATGCCGGGTCTCGTTGTAAGCGAGACATAACGCTGCCCATGGACGCACACGAGCGTCAAATAGGAGATTCTAGGCCCAAGCTCAAATTTAGTTTTTCTCCACCAAGCTGGGCTACTTATGGGTTAGCCTAGCTCAATCCTAGTTCTGAACTTGTGTACGACGTGCTGTAGTTCCATAGCCCATGCCTCTTTTTAATAAATAGAAAGAGTGGATTTTATTCACTCCAAATGAAACACTAAGAGGATAAAAACACTGAAGGAAATATGCCGTAGAGGCAATAATAAATTTGTTATTTTATATTTTCTTATTCATGATAACGGTTTATTATTCATGCTAGAATTGTATTGATCGGAAACTTAAATACATGTGTGAATACATAGACAAATACCGTGTCCCTAGTAAGTCTCTACTAGACTAGCTCGTTGATCAAATATGGTTAAGGTTTCCTAACCATAGACATGTGTTGTCATTTGATAACGGGATCACATAATTAGGAGAATGATGTGATGGACAAGACCCATCCGTTAGCTTAGCATATTGATTGTTCAGTTTATTGCTATTGCTTTCTTGATGATAAATACAAATTCCTTCGACTATGAGATTATGCAACTCCCGGATACCGGAGGAATACCCTGTGTGCTATCAAACGTCACAACGTATCTGGGTGATCATAAAGATGCTCTACAGGTACCTCCGAAGGTGTTTGTTGAGTTGACATAGATCAAGATTAGGATTTGTCACTCTGAGTATCAGAGCGGTATCTCTGAGGATTTGTCACTCTGAGTATAAAGATCTTCGTAGAATATGTAGGAGCCAATATGGGCATCTAGGTTCCGCTATTGGTTGTTGACCGGAGAGGTGTCTCGGTCATGTCTACATAGTTCTCGAACCCGTAGGGTCCGCACGCTTAACGTTCGTTGACGATATAGTGTTATATCAGTTATATGATTTGGTGACCGAATGTTGTTCGGAGTCCTGGATGAGATCACGGACAAGACGAGGAGTCTTGAAATGGTCGAGAGGTAAGGATTGATATATAGGACGATGGTATTCGGGCGGAGTGCATCGGGTAGTCATCCGGTCGCCCGAAGGGGTTCCGGACACCCCCCGGTAAGTGTATGGGCCTAATGGGCCAAAGGAGGGTATAAACCAGCCCACTAGGGGGCTGGCATGCCCCTCTCCTTAGCAGGACGGCCCCAGGGGAAGGTAATTAAAGATGAGGGGTGGCCCCTCCTGCCTTTCCCTCCTCGTGAGAGAAAGGAAAGGGGGGCTCCCTGCCTTCCTCCCGCACTCAAGTAAGGAAGGGGGGGAGCTTGGGGATGACCCCAAGTAGGATTCGGCCCTACTTGGGGCGCCCCTTGGCCTCTCCCCTCTCCCCCACCTATATATATGTGGGAGGGGGGCGGCACACATAACCACGACAATTGTTTAGCCGTGTGCGTTGTCCCCCTCCACCGTTTACACCCTCGGTCATATTTTCATAGTGCTTGGGCGAAGCCCTGCGGTGATAGCATCACCATCACCATCACCACGCCATCGTGCTGTTGGAACTCATCCACTACCTCGCCGTCTTGCTGGATCAAGAAGGCATGGACGTCACCGAGCTGAACGTGTGCTGAACGCGGAGGTGCCGTACGCTCGGTACACGATCAGTTGGATCGTGAAGAAGTTCGACTACATCAACCATGTTACTAAACGCTTTCGCTTACGATCTACGAGGGTACATAGACACACTCTTCCCTCTCATTGCTATGCATCTCCTTGATAGATCTTGCGTGTACGTATATATTTTTTGTTTTCCATGCAACGTTTCCCAGTAGTGGCATCCGAGCCAGGTCTATGTGTAGATGATATGCACGAGTAGAACATAAAGAGTTGTGGGCGCAGATAGTCATACTGCTTACCACCAACGTCTTGTTTTGATTCGGCGGTATTGTGGGATGAAGCAGCCCGGACCAACATTACATGTCCACGTACATGAGACTGATACGTCTCCAACGTATCTATAATTTTTGATTGCTTCATGCTATGTTATATTCTGTTTTGGATGATTAATGGGCTTTGTTATACACTTTTATATTATTTTTGGGACTAACCTATTAACCGGAGGCCTAACCCAGAATTGCTGTTTTTTTGCCTTTTCAGAGTTTCACAGAAAAAAATATCAAACGGAGTCCAAATGGAATGAAACCTTCGGGAACGTGATTTTCGGAACGAACGTGATCCAGAGGACTTGGACCTTACGTCAAGAAAGCAACCAAGAGGGCATGAGGTAGGGGGGCACGCCTACCCCCTGGGCGCGCCCTCCACCCTCGTGGGGCCCACGTTGCTCCACCGACATACTTCTTCCTCCTATATATACCTACGTACCCCCAAACCAACAGAAGCATCCACGAAAACCTAATTCCACCGCCGCAACCTTCTGTACCCGTGAGATCCCATCTTGTGGCCTTTTCCGGCGTCCTGCCGGAGGGGGCATTGATCATGGAGGGCTTCTACATCAACACCATAGCCTCTCCGATGATGTGTGAGTAGTTTACCTCAGACCTTCGGGTCCATATTAGCTAGATGGCTTCTTCTCTCTCTTTGGATCTCAATACAAAGTTCTCCACGATTCTCGTGGAGATCTATTCGATGTAATTTTCTTTTGCGGTGTGTTTGTTGAGACCAATGAATTGTGTGATCAAGCTTATCTATGAACAATATTTGAATCTTCTCTGAATTCTTTTATGTATGGTTGGTTATCTTTGCAAGTCTCTTCGAATTATCAGTTTGGTTTGGCCTACTAGATTGATCTTTCTTGTAATGGGAGAAGTGCTTAGCTTTGGGTTCAATCTTGCGGTGTCCTTTCCCGGTGACAACAGGGGCAACAAGGCACGTATTGTATTGTTGCCATCGAGGATAACAAGATGGGGTTTATATCATATTGCATGAGTTTATCCCTCTACATCATGTCATCTTACTTAAAGCATTACTCTATTCTTTTGAACTTAATACTCTTGATGCATGCTGGATAGCGGTCGATGTGTGGAGTAATAGTAGTAGATGCAGGCAGGAGTCGGTCTACTTGTCTCGGACGTGATGCCTATATACACGATCATACCTAGATATTCTCATAACTATGCTCAATTCTATCAATTGCTCAACAGTAATTTGTTCACCCGCCGTAATACTTATGCTATCTTAAGAGAAGCCACTAGTGAAACCTATGGCCCCCGGGTCTATTTTCCATCATATTAATCTTCCAACACTTAGCTATTTTATTGCCTTTTATTTTACTTTGCATCTTTATTATAAAAATACCAAAAAATTTATCTTATCATATCTATCAGATCTCACTTTCGTAAGTGACCGTGAAGGGATTGACAATACCTTTATTGCGTTGGTTGCGAGGTTTTTATTTGTTTGTGTAGGTGCGAGGGACTCGTGCGTGGCCTCCTACTGGATTGATACCTTGGTTCTCAAAAATTGAGGGAAATACTTATGCTACTTTGCTGCATCACCCTTTCCTCTTCAAGGGAAAACCAACGCAGTGCTCAAGAGGTAGCAGAGACCGGTTCCACCGACTGACATGCAACTAGTTTTGCATAAAGGTGGCTGGCGGGTGTCTGTTTCTCCTACTTTAGTTAAATCGAATTTGACTACAACCGGTCCTTGAAGAAGGTTAAAACAGCAAACTTGATGAACCACCGTTGTGGTTTTTGCCATAGGTAAGAACAATTATGCTAGAAGCCCGCAGCAGCCATGTAAAACTTGCAACAGCAAAGTAGAGGACGTCTCACTTGCTTTTGCAGGGCATGTTGTGATGTGATATGGTCAAGATATGATGTGATATATGTTGATGTATGAGATGATCATGTTTTGTAATATCGACAACCGGCAGGAGCCTGAGGGTTGTCTCTTTATTGTATGAAGTGCAAATGCCATGTAATTGCTTTACTTTATCGCTATGCATTAGCAATAGTTATAGAAGCAATAGTTGGCGAGACGACCCCGACGCAACGATGGAGATCAAGGTGTCGAGCCGGTGACAATGGAGATCATGACGATGCTTTGGAGATGAAGATCAAAAGCACAAGATGATGATGGCCATATCATGTCACATATTTTGGTTGCATGCGATGTTTATCCTTTATGCATCTTATTTTGCTTAGAACGGCAGTAGCATCACAAGATGATCCCTTCACTAAATTTCAAGATAAAAGTGTTCTCCCCGAGTATGCACTGTTGCCAAAGTTCTTCATTTCAAAGCACCTCGTGATGATCGGGTGTGATAGACTCTACGTTCACACACAATGGGTGTAAGACAGTTTTACACATACAGAATACTTGGGTTAAACTTGACCAGCCTAGCATGTACAGACATGGTCTCGGAACACTAGAGACCGAAAGGTCGAACGTGAGTCATATAGTAGATATGATCAACATAGAGATGTTCACCATTGATGACTACCCCATCTCACGCGATGATCGAACATGGGTTAGTTGATTTGGATCATGTATCACTTAGATAACTTGAGGGATGTTTATTTAAGTTGGAGTTCATTAGTAATTTGATTAACTAAACTTAATTTATCATGAACTTAGTCTTATAGTTTTGCATATCTATGTTGTAGATCAATGGCCCGAACTACCGTTCCCCTGAATTTTATTGCGTTCCTAGAGAAAGCTAAGTTGAAAGATGATGGTAGAAACTACACGGACTGGGTCCGTAACTTGAGTATTATCCTGATTGCTGCATAGGAGAATTATGTCCTTGATGCACCGCTAGGTGACAGACCTGCTACAGGAGCTGATGCAGATGTTATGAACGTCTGGCAAGCTCGATCTGATGACTACTCAATAGTTCAGTGTGCCATGCTTTACAACCTAGAACCGGGACTTCAAAGACGTTTTGAACGTCATGGATCAGGGTGTGCATTCGGTTTTTCGGTTTGATTCGGTTCAGTTTATACGGTTTTCGGTTTTATACGGTTTGTATACTTCGGTTTATACGGTTTTATACAAAATACGGTTCGGTTTTTGTAATAACCATTTTGTTTCGGTTTGGTTTCGGTAATAACCAAAATAACCAATGTTGACGCGAATTTTTAAATTACATATGATTTTACCTCAAAAGAAAATTGATACTAAGCTAGTATTACCATCAGGGACGTACGTGCATGTTTTTTTATAACTTGGACGTACGTGCATGTGTAGAGCTAAAGCTGAATTAACGTGTAATAGCCCATGTCTTCGAGTCCGCATGCATAGAACGGAATGAACCCAGGAGCTATCCCATAAATTATCAAGCCCGCTCAAACTTCATTCCACAAGCCCAATAAAAATTTCTACTGCCGCGTTGGTGCGCTGAGTTCCCGTGACAATAGTCCCACCTCGCCAGTTGAGGCAGCACGTAGCCGGCTAGCTGGCTATATAATGGAGGGGCATTGCAGCTAACGAAATCACACAGCTCTACGCTCCTCCCTGATGGACTTTGCTGGCATACCTTTTTCGAACTTCGGTTTATTCGGTTTAACCGAACGGTTTTCGGTTTCTAACCGAAAAAACCGATCATCAAATGGTTTCTAAATTTCAAAACTGAAACTAAAACCGAAAACCAAAAAAACTGAAATTTTGGTTCGGTTTGGTTTTTGGTTTTCGGTTCGGTTTTGCACAGGCTGAGTCATGGAGCATATGAGATGTTCCAAGAGTTGAAGTTAATATTTCAAGAAAATGCCCGGGTTGAGAGATATGAAGGGTGTGTTCGAAAGTCCTCCACACTCCGCGCTCCACGAACTCTTGGCGAGAAGTTAGGCCGAACAGTCTAAGCTTCGTGGAGCCAGCTTCGAGAAGCTGTACCGAGCCATAGTGCAATTTGAACGAGTCAGAGAAGCTGGGTCTTCACAGCTTCGCGGAATCCTCGGAAACACGGAGTTCGCCTAATTACGTGTGATGCCACCGCCAAGTGATTTCCCGTACCGGTTCGTGCCCCCTGATTCTTTTGTCGCGCGCAGTCCTCTCGATCGTTGGATTTGGTAGCCTGAAGACATCGTGACGCTCACAGCGTTCCTCCAAACTGGGCCAAGCCCAGTCTCTCTCATCCTCTCCCCGAGAAGGCCTAAGGCCTCTTTTCCAATTCAGTTAGATGGGCTTTAGACAATCCAAGCAGGCTGCCAGCCCGCCTAGCGTGGAGAGGAGCTGGGCGCACGTACTGAACGATGCTGGCTTCTCGATAGAGTTGGAGCCCGGAGCGGAGCTGAGAAGCTGTGGAGTTGAGCAACGCGGAGGACTTCAGAACACGCCCGAAGTCTCCAACAAGTTCTATAGCTCACTGGTGCGTGTCGGTCCTAAACAAATGGTTTTTTTACCCCTTTCTGTGACGGCATTTGGAACCGTCGCCAAATGAGTGTGGGCGATAGGGAGGGGTCCTTCCCACACGACCCACAAACCGTTGGGGATATGCCCTCCTAGCACACATGCTTGGCAAAATGAGGTCGTGTGCGACCGACGAGCACTCAAATACAGAAATACGTACAGTAGTGTTAAAAAAGTACAATTATACAGGGAAAATCATTTCCAGTCGTAAGTACATCCCACACAGTCAGTCACCACTAAATGTTTCCGTTCGTATATACATCCCACACAGTCACTACAAGGAAAACGTTTGCACAAGGTGGCGTAACGCAAACAGCTTTGAAGAGAATGTCGTGTGTGATTGTTCATTGATCCAACACGGTTTATTCCTAAAAACTGTGTGCGTTGCCTTAGGTCATCGCCCACGGTGTTTTCTCATTAACCGTTTGCAATAAGAAAACCCAATTAGCAAACTAATTGGCCAATTATTAATAATCCATTTACTAATCTAATTGACATTCATATTAAGCACATAATATATTCCATTTCCATATCAAGGAAGCGGGATTTCATAATTGAAATACATCGGAGTACAACATGATATAGCTTCAGCACTCAACTACCCCATTACACAACTACACCAGCAGCAAGTTTCACATGCAACATCTAGAACCTTTCAAAATTAGCATCATAGACGGTACATAGAGAGATGCATCTCATCTGGAAAACTGCTGAAGTGGAAGGCGAATATTGAGCCTTCATTCATGTTGAAGGTTGTTGCAACTTTAGGCCAGTGCCTGTGGATGATTGACCGTCCATCCTTCGACCTCTTTAGGAACACTTCAATATTGAACTGTGGGTGTTGTATGAAAACTTTCCTCGCCTCCTGACCACAAAGGTGGTTTGAGAGTACCATCTTGTAAACCTCAGTGCTTCCCATTGTTTCGTTGCAACACATATAAGGTAGTTAGTCATTAGGTTAAGTAAGGGTTCGCATGCTATTAGTAAAATATGTTGATGAAAAATAAGCACATTGCAGATTCATTAGATTAATTCAAGCCACATGGAAAACCCATTTATCCAAACCAAGCATGATTAAGAACTAGGAAATATCGCACTTGTATATATTTATCATGTATTAAGTGCAGCCAAATTAGATTTATTCCTCACATAGTATACAATAAGAGAATGCAGCCACAACAATTGAAGATCGCATTGCAGAATTGAACCAAGCAGTTAACTAAACACCACAACAAATGAATCAAATGTTAACTGAGCACCACATTGCACAATATAACATACTCCTAATAGAAGATCAGACAGTTAACCAAACCAAGCATGCTTAATAACTTGGAAATATAGCAATTGTATTTGTTTCTCATGTATTTAGTACAGCCAAATTCGATTTATTCCTCACATGGTATACAATAAGAGAATGCAGCCACAACAATTGAATATAGCATTGCAGAATTGAACCAAGCAGTTAACTAAACACCACAACAAGTGAACCTAGCCACAACAAATGAACCAAGCAGTTAACTAAACACCAATTGAACAATATAACATACTCCTAATAGAAGATCAGACAGTTAACCAAACCAAGCATGCTTAACAACTTGGAAATATTGCACCTTGAAGAATTGAACATCTCATTTGCAGAATTGAACCAAGCAGTTAATTGAACACCACATTGCAAGACATATAGACCATATACACTATAGCAGAAGATTGCATGGTGAAAGTAGATAGCACAATTCACTAGAATTTGTTAAGGAAAGGCAGTAGCTAGCAAACTGAACATGGGTCCTTATAGTGAGCAAATAAGACAAGCTACTCCTCATTGTCGGAGATATCGATGACGATTGGCTCCTTGGACATGGAAGAGGGCGAGGCCTCCGCATCGTGGGTGCCCTCATTGTAGTGGTGAGTTGCCTGAGCCGCTCCGGGCACCAACCTGCTGGCTCTCGAGATGAGGTAAGCACGTGCATGCTGAGAAAACACCGCGTAGTCTTCGTCGAAGGCACCGACGGTGGCGTCAAGAAAACGCCACGAACTATCATTTAAAGTAGCCAACCGCGTCGCGGCGTCGGTGTGCGAGGCGTCAACGGTGGCCTCGACGGCGAGGTGCTCCTCCAAGATCTGGGGGTCGGCACGAATGGTAGCCATCGCGACCTCATCCGCGCGTGCGGCCGCGATTTGCTTCTCCGCTGCCAAATGCTCCTTGAGGTCCTGGCTATACAGCGTGCACCGTGGCTTAGGCCGGCGCTTATTTGGTGGAGGGGTCGGTGATTTGGGTGGAAGATGTCACGCTCGTGCCGGCGGTCGGGGCATGTGGGATGTGGAAGGTGGAGGAGGATGGGGGTCGGGTGTGGATTACCTGTCTGGATAGGTGAGGCCGAGCAACGTGAAGGAGGGTCGCTGGCGCTACAAGCAAGGAGTGAAGGTTTCAACTTGGAAGGGAAGGCCGAAAGGGGGGAAATGTGGCTTTTGGTAAGGGGGAGGGGGCGGGGAGGTAGATATTTTCGCGGAAGCCGAAAATTTGGAATCACTTCAACCAAAAAACTGGCGCGCAAAGTTTCATCAGACATGGTACGAAGATATTTTGTGATGCATCTCACATGGTTGGTCACAGCGGCCATGGACAGTGTTTGAATTGCTAGACCTTTTATCTGCAATGATCATAAAAGAATTGGAATTATTCAGGGTTCGTTTGGACATTTTTATGCATTAAGTGAGTTTTCAATGCATTTATGTGCATAATTCAAATTTGAACTACATGCACATGCTCCAGTGCATATAAATTGGTTGAAAAATCAAATCTTTGTCCTTGGGTGCATGCTTAGGTCCCATGCAAGAAATGGGAATGAATGTCAAGCACCCTGCCACCGTCACTCGGCCGCAAACATTGAGATACCTGGTTTTTAAATTCTAGTAAATCCAAAACTCATCTGAAATTCATGAAACTTGGCATGCTATCATGGAGCGGCATCAACATGGCATGGTAAAGTTTTTGTCCCATTTGGGGCAGGTTTGGGTATATGCTTCTCACAAACCAGAGCTTCTCACAACAAGCATGATGGTTTCGGTAGGGAACACCCCAACTTTGGGGACGAAACGATATCCATTGCCTCTAATTGCTTTCAAATTTTTTCTCGTGTCAACATAGAACAACATGAGTGTTGTGTTATTTTTTTTTTGATTTTTCGGGGTTTGTTTGGACATTTTTATGCATTAAGTGAGTTTTCAATGCATTTATGTGCATAATTCAAATTTGAACTACATGCACATGCTCCGGTGCATATAAATTGGTTGAAAACTCAAATCTTTGTCCTTGGGTGCATGCTTAGGTCCCATGCAAGAAATGGGAATGAATGTCAAGCACCCTGCCACCGTCACTCGGCTGCAAACATTGAGATACCTGGTTTTTAAATTCTAGTAAATCCAAAACTCGTCTGAAATTTATGAAACTTGGCAAGCTATCATGGAGCGGCATCAACTGAAGGAAATATGCCCTAGAGGCAATAATAAAGTTATTATTTATTTCCTTATATCATGATAAGTGTTTATTATTCATGCTAGAATTGTATTAACCGGAAACATAATACTTGTGTGAATACATAGACAAACATAGTGTCACTAGTATGCCTCTACTTGACTAGCTCGTTGATCAAAGATGGTTATGTTTCCTAGCCATTGACATGAGTTGTCGTTTGATTAACGGGATCACATCATTAGAAGAATGATGTGATTGACTTGACCCATTCCGTTTGCTTCGCACACGATCGTTTAGTATTTTGCTATTGCTTTCTTCATGACTTATACATGTTCCTATGACTATGGGATTATGCAACTCCCGTTTACCGGAGGAACACTTTGTGTGCTACCAAACGTCACAACGTAACTGGGTGATTATAAAGGTGCTCTACAGGTGTCTCCAAAGGTACTTGTTGGGTTGGCGTATTTTGAGATTAGGATTTGTCACTCTGATTGTCGGAGAGGTATCTCTGGGCCCACTCGGTAATGCACATCACTATAAGACTTGCAAGCATTGTAACTCATGAGTTAGTTGTGGGATGTTGTATTACGGAACGAGTAAAGAGACTTGCCGGTAACGAGATTGAACTAGGTATTGAGATACCGACAATCGAATCTCGGGCAAGTTACATACCGATGACAGGGAACTAATGGGCCTTGTTGGGCCCTAGTGGAGAGAGAGAGGGGCCGGCCAGGGCAAGAGACGCACCCCTCCCCTTGAGTCCAAATAGGACAAGGAAGGGGGGGGGGCGGCGCCCCCCTTGCCTTTCCCCTCTCCCACTCCTTCCTTCCCCCTCCTTCTTGGACGAGGAAAGGGAGGGGAAAACCTACTTGGAGTAGGTTTCCCCCTCCTAGGGCGCGCCACTCCTTGGCCGGCCCTCTCCTCCTCCCCCTTGATATACGGAGGAGGGGGGGCACCCCATAGACATAACAATTGATCTCTTGATCTCTTAGCCGTGTGCGGTGCCCCCCTCCACCATAATCCACCTCGATAATATCATAGCGGTGCTTAGGCGAAGCCCTGCATCACTAGAACATCATCATCGTCACCACGCCGTCGTGCTGACGGAACTCTCCCTCAAAGCTCGGCTGGATCGAAGTTCGAGGGACGTCATCGAGCTGAACGTGTGCTGAACTCGGAGGTGCCGTACGTTCGGTACTTGATCGGTCGGATCGTGAAGACGTACAACTAATCAATCGCGTTGTGCTAACGCTTCCGCTTTCGGTCTACGAGGGTACGTGGACAACACTCTCCCCTCTCGTTGCTATGCATCACCATGATCCTATGTGTGCGTAGGATTTTTTTTGAAATTACTACGTTCCCCAACAGTGGCATCCGAGCCTGGTTTTATGCGTAGATGTTATATGCACGAGTAGTACACAAGTGAGTTTTGGGTGATACAAGTCATACTGCTTACCAGCATGTCATACTTTGGTTCGGCGGTATTGTTGGATGAAGCGGCCCGGACCGACATTACGCGTACGCTTACGCGAGACTGGTTCTACCGACGTGCTTTGCACACAGGTGGCTGGCGGGTGTCAGTTTCTCCAACTTTAGTTGAACCGAGTGTGGCTACGCCCGGTCCTTGAGAAGGTTAAAACAGCACTAACTTGACGAACTATCGTTGTGGTTTTGATGCGTAGGTAAGAACGTTTCTTGCTCAACCCGTAGCAGCCACGTAAAACTTGCAACAGCAAAGTAGAGGATGTCTAACTTGTTTTTGCAGGGCATGTTGTGATGTGATATGGTCAAGGCATGATGCTATATTTTATTGTATGAGATGATCATGTTTTGTAACCGAGTTATCGGCAACTTGCAGGAGCCATATGGTTGTCACTTTATTATATGCAATGCAATCGCCCTGTAATGCTTTACTTTATCACTAAGTGGTAGCGATAGTCGTAGAAGCATAAGTTGGCGAGACGACAACGATGCTACGATGGAGATCAGGTGTCGCGCCGATGACGATGGTGCTTCGAAGATGGAGATCACAAGCACAAGATGATGATGGCCATATCATATCACTTATATTGATTGCATGTGGTGTTTATGTTTATGCATCTTATCTTGCTTTGATTGACGATAGCATTATAAGATGATATCTCACTAAATTATCAAGGTATAAGTGTTCTCCCTGAGTATGCACCGTTGCGAAAGTTCTTCGTGCTGAGACACCACGTGATGATCGGGTGTGATAGGCTCTACGTTCAAATACAACGGGTGCAAAACAGTTGCACATGCGGAATACTCAAGTTAAACTTGACGAGCCTAGCATATAACAGATATGGCCTCGGAACACTGAGACCGAAAGGTCGAGCGTGAATCATATAGTAGATATGATCAACATAGTGGTGTTCACCATTGAAACTACTCCATCTCACGTGATGATCGGACATTGTTTAGTTGATTTGGATCACGTGATCACTTAGAGGATTAGAGGGATGTCGATCTAAGTGGGAGTTCTTAAGTAATATGATTAATTGAACTTAAATTTATCATGAACTTAGTACCTGATAGTATCTTGCTTGTCTATGTTGTTGTAGATAGATGGCCTGTGCTGTTGTTCCGTTGAATTTTAATGCGTTCCTTGAGAAAGCAAAGTTGAAAGATGATGGTAGCAATTACACGGACTGGGTCCATAACTTGAGGATTATCCTCATTGTTGGACAAAAGAATTACGTCCTAGAAGCACCGCTAGGTGCCAAACTTGCTGCAGGAGCAACACCAGATGTTATGAACGTCTGGCAGAGCAAAGTTGATGACTACTCGATAGTTCAGTGTGTCATGCTTTACGGCTTAGAACCGGGACTTCAACGACGTTTTGAACATCATGGAGCATATGAGATGTTCCAGGAGTTGAAGTTAATATTTCAAGCAAATGCCCGAATTGAGAGATATGAAGTCTCCAATAAGTTCTACAGCTGTAAGATGGAGGAGAATAGTTCTGTCAGTGAGCATATACTCAAAATGTCTGGGTATAACAATCACTTGATTCAACTGGGAGTTAATCTTCCGGATGATTGCGTCATTGACAGAATTCTTCAATCACTGCCACCAAGCTACAAGAGCTTCATGATGAACTATAACATGCAAGGGATGGATAAGACGATTCCCGAGCTCTTCGCAATGCTAATGGCTGCGGAGGTAGAAATCAAAAAGGAGCATCAAGTGTTGATGGTCAACAAGACCACCAGTTTCAAGAAAAAAGGGCAAAGGGGAGAAGAAGGGAAACTTCAAGAAGAACAGCAAACAAGTTGCTGCTCAGGAGAAGAAACCCAAGTCTGGACCTAACCCTGAGACTGAGTGCTTCTACTACAAACAGACTGGTCACTGGAAGCAGAACTTCCCCAAGTATTTGGCGGATAAGAAGGATGGCAAGGTGAACAAAGGTATATGTGATATACATGTTATTGATGTGTACCTTACTAATGCTCGCAGTAGCACCTGGGTATTTGATACTGGTTCTGTTGCTAATATTTGCACCTCAAAACAGGGACTACGGACTAAGCGAAGATTGGCTAAGGACGAGGTGACGATGTGCGTGGGAAATGGTTCCAAAGTCGATGTGATCGCGGTCGGCACCCTACCTCTACATCTACCTTCGGGATTAGTTTTAGACTTGAATAATTGTTATTTGGTGCCAGCGTTGAGCATGAACATTATATCTGGATCTTGTTTGATGCGAGACAGTTATTCATTTAAATCAGAGAATAATGGTTGTTCTATTTATATGAGTAATATCTTTTATGGTCATGCACCCTTGAAGAGTGGTCTATTTTTGTTGAATCTCGATAGTAGTGATACACATATTCATAATATTGAAGCCTAAAGATGCAGAGTTGATAATGATAGTGCAACTTATTTGTGGCACTGCCGTTTAGGTCATATTGGTGTAAAGCGCATGAAGAAACTCCACACTGATGGACTTTTGGAACCACTTGATTATGAATCACTTGGTACTTGCGAACCATGCCTCATGGGCAAGATGACTAAAACGCCGTTCTCTAGAATTATGGAGCGAGCAACATATTTGTTGGAAATCATACATACAGATGTATGTGGTCCGATGAATGTTGAGGTTCGCGGCGGGTATCGTTATTTTCTCACCTTTACAGATGATTTAAGCAGATATGGGTATATCTACTTAATGAAACATAAGTCTAAAACATTTTAAAAGTTCAAAGAATTTCAGAGTGAAGTTGAAAATCATCGTAACAAGAAAATAAAGCTTCTACGATTTGACCGTGGAGGAGAATATTTGAGTTACGAGTTTGGTCTTCATTTGAAACAATGCGGAATAGTTTCGCAACTCACGCCACCTAGAACACCACATTGTAATGGTGTGTCCGAACGTCGTAATCATACTTTACTAGATATGGTACGATCTATGATGTCTCTTACTGATTTACCGCTATCATTCTGGGGTTATGCTTTAGAGACGGCTGCATTCACGTTAAATAGGGCACCATCAAAATCCGTTGAGACGACACCTTATGAACTGTGGTTTGGCAAGAAACCAAAGTTGTCGTTTCTTAAAGTTTGGGGCTGCAATGCTTATGTGAAAAAGCTTCAACCTGATAAGCTCGAACCCAAATCGGAGAAATGTGTCTGCATAGGATACCCAAAGGAAACTGTTGGGTACACCTTCTATCATAGATCTGAAGGCAAGACTTCTGTTGCTAAATTTCGATCCTTTCTAGAGAAGGAGTTTCTCTCGAAAGAAGTGAGTGGGAGGAAAGTAGAACTTGATGAGGTAACTGTACCTGCTCCCTTATTGGAAAGTAGTTCATCACAGAAACCGGTTCCTGTGACACCTACGCCAATTAGTGAGGAAGTTAATGATGATGATCATGAAACTTCAGATCAAGTTGTTACTGAACCTCGTAGATCAACCAGAGTAAGATCCGCACCAGTGTGGTACGGTAATCCTGTTCTGGAGGTTATGTTACTAGACCATGACGAACCTACGAACTATGAAGAAGCGATGGTGAGCCCAGATTTCGCAAAATGGCTTGAGGCAATGAAATCTGAGATGGGATCCATGTATGAGAACAAAGTGTGGACTTTGGTTGACTTGCCCGATGATCGGCAAGCCATTGAGAATAAATGGATCTTCAAGAAGAAGACTGACGCTGACGGTAATGTTACGGTCTATAAAGCTCAACTTGTTGCAAAAGGTTTTTGTCAAGTTCAAGGGATTGACTACGATGAGACTTTCTCACCCGTAGCAATGCTTAAGTCTGTCCGAATCATATTAGCAATTGCCACATTTTATGATTATGAAATTTGGCAAATGGATGTAAAAACTGCATTCCTGAATGGATTTCTGGAAGAAGAGTTGTATATGATGCAACCAGAAGGTTTTGTCTATCCAAAGGGAGCTAACAAAGTGTGCAAGCTCCAGCGATCCATTTATGGATTGGTGCAAGCCTCTCGGAGTTGGAATAAACGCTTTGATAGTGTGATCAAAGCATTTGGTTTTATACAGACTTTTGGAGAAGCCTGTATTTACAAGAAAGTGAGTGGGAGCTCTGTAGCATTTCTGATATTATATGTGGATGACATATTGCTAATTGGAAATGATATAGAATTTCTGGATAGCATAAAGGGATACTTGAATAAGAGTTTTTCAATGAAGGACCTCGGTGAAGCTGCTTATATATTGGGCATCAAGATCTATTGAGATAGATCAAGACGCTTAATTGGACTTTCACAAAGCACATACCTTGACAAAGTTTCGAAGAAGTTCAAAATGGATCAAGCAAAGAAAGGGTTCTTGCCTGTGTTACAAGGTGTGAAGTTGAGTAAGACTCAATGCCCGACCACTGCAGAAGATAGAGAGAAGATGAAAGATGTTCCCTATGCTTCAGCCATAGGCTCTATCATGTATGCAATGCTGTGTACCAGACCTGATGTGTGCCTTGCTATAAATTTTAGCAGGGAGGTACCAAAGTAATCCCGGAGTGGATCACTGGACAGCGGTCAAGAACATCCTGAAATACCTGAAAAAGGACTAAGGATATGTTTCTCATTTATGGAGGTGACAAAGAGCTAGTCGTAAATGGTTACGTCGATGCAAGTTTTGACACTAATCCGGACGAGTCTAAATCGCAAACCGGATACGTGTTTACATTGAACGGTGGAGCTGTCAGTTGGTGCAGTTCTAAACAAAGCGTTGTGGCAGGATCTACGTGTGAAGCGGAGTACATAGCTGCTTCGGAAGTAGCAAATGAAGGAGTCTGGATGAAGGAGTTCATATCCGATCTAGGTGTCATACCTAGTGCATCGGGTCCAATGAAAATCTTTTGTGACAATAATGGTGCAATTGCCTTGGCAAAGGAATCCAGATTTCACAAGAGAATCAAGCACATCAAGAGACGCTTCAACTCCTCCCGGGATCTAGTCCAGGTGGGAGACATAGAAATTTGCAAGATACATATGGATCTGAATGTTGCAGACCCGTTGACTAAGCCTCTTCCACGAGCAAAACATGATCAGCACCAAGGCTCCATGGGTGTTAGAATCATTACTGTGTAATCGAGATTATTGACTCTAGTGCAAGTGGGAGACTGAAGGAAATATGCCCTAGAGGCAATAATAAAGTTATTATATATTTCCTTATATCATGATAAATGTTTATTATTCATGCTAGAATTGTATTAACCGGAACCATAATACTTGTGTGAATACATAGACAAATAGAGTGTCACTAGTATGCCTCTACTTGACTAGCTCGTTGATCAAAGATGGTTATGTTTCCTAGCCATTGACATGAGTTGTCATTTGATTAACTGGATCACATCATTAGAAGAATGATATGATTGACTTGACCCATTCCGTTAGCTTAGCACACGATCGTTTAGTATTCTGCTATTGCTTTCTTCATGACTTATTCATGTACCTATGACTATGAGATTATGCAACTCCCGTTTACCGGAGGAACACTTTGTGTGCTACCAAACGTCACAACGTAACTGGGTGATTATAAAGGTGCTCTACAGGTGTCTCCAAAGGTACTTGTTGGGTTGGCATATTTCGAGATTAGGATTTGTCACTCCGATTGTCGGAGAGGTATCTCTGGGCCCACTCGGTAATGCACATCACTATAAGCCTTGCAAGCATTGTAACTAATGAGTTAGTTGCGGGATGTTGTATTACGGAACGAGTAAAGAGACTTGCCGGTAACGAGATTGAACTAGGTATTGAGATACCGACGATCGAATCTCGGGCAAGTAACATACCGATGTCAAAGGGAACAACGTATGTTGTTATGCGGTTTGACCGATAAAGATCTTCGTAGAATATGTGGGAGCCAATATGAGCATCCAGGTTCCGCTATTGGTTATTGACCGGAGACGTGTCTCGGTCATGTCTACATAGTTCTCGAACCCGTAGGGTCCACACGCTTAAAGTTTGATGATGGTTATATTATGAGTTTATGTGTTTTGATGTACCAAAGATAGTTTGGAGTCCCGGATATGATCACGGACATGACGAGGAGTCTCAAAATGGTCGAGACATGAAGATTGATATATTGGACGATTATATTCGGACACCCGAATTGTTCCGGGGGTTATCGAATATATATCGGAGTACCAGGGGTTACCGGAACCACGCCGGGAACTAATGGGCCTTGTTGGGCCCTAGTGGAGAGAGAGGGGCCGGCCACGGCAAGAGGCGCGCCCCCTCCCCTTGAGTCCGAATAGGACAAGGAAGGGGGGGGGGGGGCGGCGCCCCCTTGCCTTTCCCCTCTCCCACTCCTTCCTTCCCCCTCCTTCTTGGACTATGAAAGGGAGGGGCAAACCTACTTGGAGTAGGTTTCCCCCTCCTAGGGCGCGCCACCCCCTTGGCCGGCCCTCTCCTCCTCTCCCCTTGATATACGGAGGAGGGGGCACCCCATAGACACAACAATTGATCTCTTGATCTCTTAGCCGTGTGCGGTGCCCCCCTCCACCATAATCCACCTAGATAATCGTAGCGGTGCTTAGGCGAAGCCCTGCGTCGGTAGAACATCATCATCGTCACCATGCCGTCGTGCTGACGGAAATCTCCCTCAAAGATCGGCTGGATCGGAGTTCGAGGGACGTCATCGAGCTGAACGTGTGCTGAACTCGGAGGAAACCTTCGCATTTTGTCATCATATGTGGCCAAGTTCCCAGGAAAATTAACAAACTTGTAATACGGCAATTATTTTAAAAAAGTGTTCTCAGAAACGAGCTATCATGTGTGGAGATCAATGGCTTTCAAGCCAAATGATCAATCTTATGGCCAAATTCATGGCATAGTTTGTTCAAATGATCTCATATTGTGCACAAGAGTGCATATTGGAATGGCAAACAATGTTGCCTAAGGAAGTTTTCATTTTCGTTGGACGAAAAAACCATTTTCCATTTTTCGAGTCCCCGAAAGGAGGCTTTTTTGTGAAGGAACTACCAAATAATTGTTGCAAAATTGGACCAAATCATTTTTATAAAATACTTGGCCATATTTAATGCACAATTGACAAAATGGTTGGGTGTAAATTTTTTTGATCCACCTCTCGTGAAAAAGACAAATTCCCGCCGATTTAGTTGGAAGCGGGTCAAATTTGAACTGCAGCTGCCTCGTAGTTTGCTATTTATTTTTTCCAAAAATCATTTCTAGGTACATAAGTATCTATTTAATCAGAGAAACACCAAAAAAATTCCAAGATTAAACCACTAGCTAGGAACGGTCATTCCCGCCGTTTTGACCGCATTTTGAAACGGGCATAAAAAATTCAAAATAAATCAAAAAATTGGGAAACCTTCGCATTGTGTCATCATATGTGGCCAAGTTCCTAGGAAAAATAACAAACTTGTAATACAGCAATTATTTTAAAAAAGTGTTCTCAGAAACGAGCTATCATGTGTGGAGATCAATGGCTTTCAAGCCAAATGATCAATCTTATGGCCACATTCATGGCGTAGTTTGTTCAAATGATCTCATATTGTGCACAAGAGTGCATATTGGAATGGCAAACAATGTTGCCTAAGGAAGTTTTCATTTTCGTTGGACGAAAAAACCATTTTCCATTTTTCGAGTGCCCGAAAGGAGGCTTTTTTGTGAAGGAACTACCAAATAATTGTTGCAAAATTGGACCAAATCATTTTTATAAAATACTAGGCCATATTTAATGCACAATTGACAAAATGGTTGGGTGTAAATTTTTTTGATCCACCTCTCGTGAAAAAGACAAATTCCCGCCGATTCAGTTGGAAGCGGGTCAAATTTGAACTGCAGCTGCCTCGTAGTTTGCTATTTATTTTTTCCAAAAATCATTTCTAGGTACATAAGTATCTATTTAATCAGAGAAACACCAAAAAAATTCCAAGATTCAACCACTAGCTAGGAACGGTCATTCCCGCCGTTTTGACCGCATTTTGAAACGGGCATAAAAAATTCAAAATAAATCAAAAAATTGGGAAACCTTCCCATTGTGTCATCATATGTGGCCAAGTTCCTAGGAAAAATAACAAACTTGTAATACGGCAATTATTTTCAAAAAGTGTTCTCAGAAACGAGCTATCATGTGTGGAGATCAATGGCTTTCAAGCCAAATGATCAATCTTATGGCCACATTCATGGCGTAGTTTGTTCAAATGATCTCATATTGTGCACAAGAGTGCATATTGGAATGGCAAACAATGTTGCCTAAGGAAGTTTTCATTTTCGTTGGACGAAAAAACCATTTTCCATTTTTCGAGTGCCCGAAAGGAGGCTTTTTTGTGAAGGAACTACCAAATAATTGTTGCAAAATTGGACCAAATCAATTTTATAAAATACTAGGACATATTTAATGAACAATTGACAAAATGATTGGGTGCAAAAAATTCTGATCCACCTCTCGTGAAAAAGACAAATTCCCGCCGATTCAGTTGGAAGCGGGTCAAATTTGAACTGCAGCTGCCTCATAGTTTGATATTTATTTTTTCCAAAAATCATTTCTAGTTACATAAGTACCTATTTAATCATAAATACATGGTTTGGTGGCGATACGTCGAGGTTTGGGCGGTGGCCGAGGGCCCCAACTCTAGAGCGCGTAAGCTCGCATGCCCGCCGCGTGGTCACCGCGTGACCGTGGCGTTGCCGTGTGTTCTGGGTGGCCTAGACATGTCTAGTGGGTTGGGCACTCCCCATGTAGGTGCTAGGAAGAAAATTACAACATAAGATTCTCACGAGGAGACCGATCGGTGCTCAAACATGAATTAGCAGCCAAGTGTTTGATTAGCGGTACAGGAAATGTACATGGCTAATGGGCGTGAGTTTTGGCTGAGGATGATCAGTTACTAAGAAGACCGTCTTCACAAATTTTCAGCTCAAAAGGAGGAGCCTAGCTGGTACTTGCTTTGCAAACCACCACACTGGACATAAATACGAATGTTGAAGCTCGGCTCAAAATAATGAATGGATTGAGCTGGCATTTGGTGGAGGATGGTTATTTGGGCATAGGAAAGCACTGTAGAAAATGGGTACTATTTGGACATGCCAAAGTGGTACTTCCTTCACAAACTGTTACTCTGAACAGAATAGGAAAATGAATATTTTTGAATTATTTTTGAACTAGGCAAGGAAGGTTTTTACATATTTGACAAAGATATGACCCAAAGAATTATGAGATTTTTTTGGGAATTTTGGGAATGACAGAAATATAGGTTGTTTCACAACCTAGGGCAAAAACTGCCACATGGACATGCCACATAGGCAAAACTGATGAGGTGGCGCCTAGTCATAGCAACCCACCACTATTTACAAGGCTGTGACCATCTATATTGGTCGTTAACAACTAGAAATAAGGCAGCGGACTAGCGATGTTTGCTTTATGACCTTTTCGTGTGAGGAAATTACGACCTTTCTGACCAAAATGGTCGCAATGGTTTAGGGTTTGGAGCCCCCCGAACAGCTTTTGACCAATTGGTCTGAAATGGTCATAAATTTATGACCAATTCTTCGAGGGTCACTGACAGAAGGTCATAAGTTGACATATTTCTTGTAGTGGACTACATCAATAGCGTTGTGCTAACGCTTCTGCTTTTGGTCTACGAGGGTACGTGGACAACACTGTCCCCTCTCGTTGCTATGCATCACCATGATCTTGTGTGTGCGTAGGATTTTTTTTGAAATTATTACGTTCCCCAACATCAACATGGCGTGGTAAAGTTTTTGTCCCATTGGGGGCAGGTATGGGTATATTCTTCTCACAAACCAGAGGTTCTCACAACAAGCATGATGGTTTCAGTAGGGAACACCCCAACTTTGGGGACGGAACGATATCCATTGCCTCTAATTGCTTTCAATTTTTTTCTCGTGTCAACATAGAACAACAGGAGTGTTGTGTTATTTTTTGTGATTTTTCGGGGTTCGTTTGGACATTTTTATGCATTAAGTGAGTTTACAATGCATTTATGTGCATAATTCAAATTTGAACTACGTGCACATGCTCCGGTGCATATAAATTGGTTGAAAAATCAAATCTCTGGTCCTTGGGTGCATGCTTAGGTCCCGAAAGTGAGAGCAGGATTTGTGCATCTCTTGAACACAAATGGTTCTTTTGGATGACCCGTGCGAATCACTAGCGGGGCGACGCAGTACTATTCGATTTGACAGCGGGCGACGCAGTTCCCGATAAGGCTTTAATGCAGACAAGGGAGAGGGTAGCGGTTCCTGAAATGTTCAACGGCCAATGATGCATCCTCCTTCAATTAGCATTGTGTGAATGCATGAGGGAAGTAATGGGAGGACCGGGAAAAGAAGCAGCACAATGTGAATACAACGCAGTTTGCACTCATATAAAGGCGCCCCTCCATTCCAATGCATCTACCGCATCATACGGACCTAAGCATTTGCCTAAGCACCTACACTAATAAGCGCAAAAGTGCCCACTCCAGACCCATGGCGGTGATGCACGCGAGCAGCGAGCGGCTGTGCCAGATGGTCCAAGACACCGGCCTGTAGCATGGCACCGTGGATCGTCTCCATATGGTGTTGGCGACCGGCTGGTGGATGGCCGCCATCGATGCCGGCTAGGACTCTCAGTTGGACCAGATGATCGTTCGGAGCACCAACAGGTTCACTGTCATCAAGAAGCTTGCGGACGACATCGCCGTACTCCTCCAGCACACGCGCCTGGGCTCCTCATTGCCTTCCACCCTAATCAGCCTCCATGGTCGGAACCTCTTTGAAGCACTGGTGGCCCTGCGACTGCCCGCCGATGCCATGAAGATTGTCCACCTGGAGGTCGCGCTCGGTGCGAGGCGCCTCGCCCTGCAAGAAACCGTTGACCTACACATCCATGTGTACGAACGAATCGTGTACATAGGTATCTACAAGGCCAGTGAGATGCTACGACGTTGGCCTTCTTCAGCCGGCTGGAAGCCTTGGATGCCTTAGTTGAGAAGCACCTTGACCTCGCCACACAAGCCGCCGCTCCTTAGCCGCCGATCGGTGGCCCGGCCGGCGCACTGAGTTGAGGAAGAGGAGGTCGTACGTTGATGGATGCATCTTTCTGCTTGCCTCCTGTAACCACCACTGCGATCGCATCATCGTGGCCTTAATTCTTATTTTGCTATTGCATTATCTTTCCAGTCAATACAGACATGTGCGACCCTTTGCTCAATACAGACATGTCCATTCCAGTCTTATTTTGATCAGCCTGAATGAAGGTCTAACCCGCCGTTAGGCCCCACAGCGCATTGTGCTCGCCGTTAGGCGCCGCGGGGCGCTCTGCTCGCGTCCGTTGGCGCGCTCTGCTCGCATCCGTCGGCGCGCTCTGCTCGCATCCGTCGGCGCACTCGGCTTGTGGACAGCTTTTCCTTGCATGTTCAACTGCTATATGCATATATATGGTTGCTCGCCATTGAGGCGACCGCGGAGCGCTCTGTTCGCGTCCCTCCATGCACGCTCTGCCAATGGTTGGGCGTGCACACGATCACGTCGGGGGCCCCGTATGCATGCGGTTGCGCCGCGCGCGTTGCCACATGATGTAGTTACATGCAGCACACTGGAGTTACGCACTACAAATTAGAACTACCATCAGGGCCTGCCGATATTCCTGGCCGTCCAAATTTCCCTTTAATTCCCGTGGCCATTATAACCTTAGTCTCTTCAACCTTTCGATCGCGCCCCACAACACAACAAGCACACCCATGATGACACATAGAGAGGGGATGTCAGGCGCCGCTCCAATGGAGTTCGGTGAGCATAGAGTGGAGACCCACGTGAGGGAGACAGATCTCTCGATGGTGTACACCATCGACCCGACCGTGGTGGACGACTACATCAACAGCGTTGAGCAGTTGCTTGCTGGAGACAAGTACAAGGTGGTCGGCATCGACCTCCAGTACACCACAGGTCGTCCCGGCATAGGTCAGAAGGTTGCCGTCGCCCAGTTGTGCGTGCACCATCATGTCCTCATCTACCACTACTGCATGGCCACAGAGCCTTGTGACTGTTTCAACAGGTTTGTCAACAGCACGGACTACAAGTTCGCCACGGTGGATACCAAAGACGATGTAAAAGCACTCAGTGTTACGGGCTTGGCCTGCAAGAACCTTGTCGAAATCCATGACCACTACAGGGTCTGGGGCAGCATGAAGTAGGACTCCCTGGTCGAACTCGCCTCGGCCATCATCGACCCCTACTACGAAAAGATGAAGCATGATGCCCAGAGAACAAGTCTCGTATCCTGGCACGGGGCCTGGATGCGGCAACTGGATGAACCTCACCTTAGGTTTGCGGTCAAGAGCGTGTACACATGCTACGAGATGCACAAGCGGATCGTTGACATGAGGAAGTGCCTCGTTACCCAAATCGACGAGCCCGTATCGAGCCACAAGCAGAGCAAGTGTCACAAGAAGTAGATGATTATCAGATGATCGTTTATGCTAGTTAATCATGCATGTAATATATAATTTACTTTATTGGTGTGTATGGAAATGTCATGTGTGTAGTAGCCACCTATGTAATTATGCATGTAATAGTTTACTTTGGTGTGTGCAAATGCCATGGTGTTGGAAATATGCCCTAGAGGCAATAATAAAAGCATTATTATTATATTTCCTTATTCATGATAATTGTATTTATTCGTGCTATAATTGTGTTATCCGGAAATCGTAATACATGTGTGAATAACAGACAACAAACATGTCCCTAGTGAGCCTCTAGTTGACTAGCTCGTTGATCGACAGATAGTCATGGTTTCCTGACTATGGACATTGGATGTCATCGATAACGGGATCACATCATTAGGAGAATGATGTGATGGACAAGACCCAATCTTAACATAGCATAAGATCGCATAGTTCGTTTGCTAGAGTTTTCCAATGTCAAGTATCCTTTCCTTAGACCATGAGATCATGTAACTCCCGGATACCGTAGGAGTGCTTTGGGTGTGCCAAACGTCACAACGTAACTGGGTGACTATAAAGGTATACTACGGGTATCTCTGAAAGTGTCTGTTGGGTTGACATGGATCGAGACTGGGATTTGTCACTCCGCTTGACGGAGAGGTATCACCGGTCCCTCTCGGTAATGCATCATCACAATGAGCTCAATGTGATCAAAGTGTTTGATCACGGGATCATGCATTACGGTACGAGAAAAGTGACTTTCCGGTAACGAGATTGAACGAGGTATTGGGATACCGACGATCGAATCTCGGGCAAGTAAAATACCGATTGACAAAGGGAATCGTATACGGGATTAATTGAATCCTCGACATCGTGGTTCATTCGATGAGATCATCGTGGAGCATGTGGGAGCCAACATGGGTATCCAGATCCCACTGTTGGTTATTGCCCGAGAGCTATCTCGGTCATGTCTGCATGTCTCCCGAACCCGTAGGGTCTACACACTTAAGGTTCGGTGACGCTAGGGTTGTGAAGATATGTATATGCAGTAACCCGAATGTTGTTCGGAGTCTCGGATGAGATCCCGGACGTCACGAGGAGTTTCGGAATGGTCCGGAGGTAAAGATTTATATATGGAAAGTCATCATACGGACATCGGGACAAGTTTCGGGGTTATCGGTATTGTACCGGGACCACCGGAGGGTCCCGGGGGGTCCACCGGGTGGGGCCACCTATCCCGGAGGGCCCCATGGGACGTATGAGGGAGGGAACCAGCCCATACTAGGCTGGTGCACCAACCCCCCCAAGGGCCCATGCGCCTAGGGTTTGGGGGGGGGGAACCCTAAAGGGGGCGCCCCCTTGCTTGGGGGGCAAGCCCCCCTTCCTGGCCGCCACCCCCCCTAGGAGATTCCATCTCCTAGGGCCGGCGCCCCCAAGGGGTTATATAAAGGGGGGAGGGGAGGGGGGGCTGACCACCCGATGCCCTGGCGCCTCCCTCTCCCTCTCCAACACCTCCTCCTCCTCCGTAAGAGCTCGGCGAAGCCCTGTCGGAGTACTGCGGTTCCACCATCACCACGCCGTCGTGCTGCTGCTGGAGTCTTCTTCCCCAACCTCTCCTTTGCCTTGCTGGATCAAGAAGAAGGAGACGTTACGCTGACCGTACGTGTATTGAACGCGGAGGTGCCGTGCTTTCGGTGCTAGGATCTCCGGTGATTTGGATCATGGTGTGTACGACTACTTCATCCCCGTTCGTTGAACGCTTCCGCTCTCGATCTACAAAGTGGTATGTAGATGCAATCTCTCTCTCCCATGACTCGTTGCTAGATGAACTCATAGATGGATCTTGGTGAAAGCGTAGGAAATTTTTTGTTTTCTGCAACGTTACCCAACAGTGGTATCAGAGCTAGGTCTATGCGTAGTTCTTCTTGCGCGAGTAGAACACAATTTGTTGTGGGCGTAGATATTGTCAACTCTTCTTGCCGCTACTAGTCTTATTTGTCTTCAGCGGTATTGTGGGATGAAGCAGCCCGGACCAACCTTACACGTACGCTTACGTGAGACCGGTTCCACCGACTAACATGCACTAGTTGCATAAGGTGGCTGGCGGGTGTCTGTCTCTCCTACTTTAGTTGGAGCGGATTCGATGAAAGGGGTCCTTATGAAGGGTAAATAGAAGTTTACAAATCATGTTGTGGCTTTTACGTAGGTAAGAAAACGTTCTTGCTAGAACCCTAATTCAGCCACGTAAAACTTGCAACAACAATTAGAGGACGTCTAACTTGTTTTTGCAGCAAGTGCTTTGTGATATGATATGGCCAAAGTTGTGATGAATGATGAATGATCTATATGTGATGTATAAGATGTTCATGCTATTGTAATAGGAATCACGACTTGCATGTCGATGAGTATGACAACCGGCAGGAGCCATAGGAGTTGTCTTTATTTTTTGTATGACCTGCGTGTCATTGAGAAACGCCATGTAAATTACTTTACTTTATTGCTAAACACGTTAGCCATAGTAGTAGAAGTAACAGTTGGCGAGGAACTTCATGGAGACACGATGATGAAGATCATGGTGTCAAGCCGGTGACAAGATGATCATGGAGCCCCAAGATGGAGATCGAAGGAGCTATGTGATATTGGCCATATCATGTCACGTTTATTATTTGATTGCATGTGATGTTTATCATGTTTTGCATCTTGTTTACTTAGAACGACGGTAGTAAATAAGATGATCCCTCATAATAATTTCAAGAAAGTGTTCACCCTAACTGTGCACCGTTGCGACAGTTCGTTGTTTCGAAGCACCACGTGATGATCGGGTGTGATAGATTCTAACGTTCACATACAACGGGTGTAAGACAGATTTACACACGCAAAACACTTAGGTTGACTTGACGAGCCTAGCATGTACAGACATGGCCTCGGAACACAGAAGACCGAAAGGTCGAGCATGAGTCGTATAGAAGATACGATCAACATGAAGATGTTCACCGATGTTGACTAGTCCGTCTCACGTGATGATCGGACACGGCCTATTTGACTCGGATCATGTAATACTTAGATGACTAGAAGAGGGATGTCTATCTAAGTGGGAGTTCATTAAATAATTTGATTAAATGAACTTTATTATCATGAACTTAGTCTAATTTTTTTACAATATGTCTTGTAGATCAAATGGCCAACGTAGTCCTCAACTTCAACGCGTTCCTAGAGAAAACCAAGCTGAAAGACGATGGTAGCAACTATACGGACTGGGTCCGGAACCTGAGGATCATCCTCATAGCTGCCAAGAAAGATTATGTCCTACGAGCACCGCTGGGTGACGCACCTATTCTCCCTGTAGAACAAGACGTTATGAACGCTTGGCAGTCACGCTGCGATGATTACTCCCTCGTTCAGTGCGGCATGCTTTACAGCTTAGAGCCGGGGCTCCAAAAACGTTTTGAGAGACATGGAGCATATGAGATGTTCGAAGAGCTGAAAATGGTTTTCCAAGCTCATGCCCGGGTCGAGAGATATGAGATCTCCAACAAATTCTTTAGCTGTAAGATGGAGGAAAATAGCTCTGTCAGTGAGCACATACTCAAAATGTCTGGGTTGCACAACCGCTTGACTCAACTGGAAGTTAATCTCCAGGATGAAGTGGTCATTGACAGAATCCTCCAGTCGCTTCCACCTAGCTACAAGAGCTTTGTGATGAACTACAATATGCAGGGGATGGTAAAGACCATTCCTGAGGTATATGCTATGCTGAAATCAGCAGAGGTAGAAATCAAGAAGGAGCATCAAGTGTTGATGGTGAATAAAACCACTAAGTTCAAGAAGGGCAAGGGTAAAAAGAACTTCAAGAAGGACGGCAAGGATGTTGCCGCGCCCGGTAAGCAAGTTGCCGGGAAGAAGCCAAAGAATGGACCCAAGCCCGAGACTGAGTGTTTTTATTGCAAGGGAAGTGGTCACTGGAAGCGGAACTGCCCCAAATACTTAGCGGACCAGAAGGCCGGCAAAACCAAAGGTATATGTGATATACATGTAATTGATGTGTACCTTGTTGGGGAACGTAGCAGAAATTCAAAAAATTTCCTACGTGTCACCAAGATCTATCTATGGAGAAACCAGCAACGAGGGGAAGGAGAGTGCATCTACATACCCTTGTAGATCGCTAAGCGGAAGCGTTCAAGTGAACGGGGTTGATGGAGTCGTACTCGTCGTGATTCAGATCACCGATGATCCTAGTGCCGAACGGACAGCACCTCCGCGTTCAACACACGTACAGCCCGATGACGTCTCCCACGCCTTGATCCAGCAAGGAGAGAGGGAGAGGTTGAGGAAGACTCCATCCAGCAGCAGCACAACGGCGTGGTGGTGGTGGAGGAGCGTGGCAATCCTGCAGGGCTTCGCCAAGCACCTGCGGGAGAGGAGAAGAACTTGGGAGAGGGAGGGGCTGCACCAAAGGCAAAAGGTGTGTTTCAAGAGGCCCTCTACCCCCACTATATATAGGGATCCCAAGGGGGGGTGCGCCAGCCCTAGGAGATCCAATCTCCTAGGGGCGGCGGCCAGGGGAGGATTCCCTCCCTCCCAAGGCACCTAGGAGGTGCCTTACCCCCTTGGGACTCTTCCTTTAGGGTTCCCCCTTCACCCTAGGCGCATGGGCCATAAGGGAAGTGGCGCCCCAGCCCACTTTGGGCTGGATACCTTCCCACTTCATCCCATGGGACCCTCCGGGATGGGTGGCCCCACCCGGTGGGCCCCCGGGACCCCTCCGGTGGTCCCGGTACAATACCGATGACCCCGAAACTTGTCCCGATGGCCGAAATAGGACTTCCTATATATAAATCTTTACCTCCGGACCATTCCGGAACTCCTCGTGACGTCCGGGATCTCATCCAGGACTCCGAACAACATTCGGCAACCACATACAAGCTTCCTTTATAACCCTAGCGTCATCGAACCTTAAGTGTGTAGACCCTACGGGTTCGGGAACCATGCAGACATGACCGAGATGTACTCCGGTCAATAACCAACAGCGGGATCTGGATACCCATGTTGGCTCCCACATGTTCCACGATGATTTCATCGGATGAACCACGATGTCGAGGATTCGATCAATCCCATATACAATTCCCTTTGTCTATCGGTACGATACTTGCCCGAGATTCGATCGTCGGTATCCCGATACCTTGTTCAATCTCGTTACCGGCAAGTCTCTTTTACTCGTTCCGTAACACATCATCCCGTGATCAACCCCTTGGTCACATTGTGCACATTATGATGATGTCCTACCGAGTGGGCCCAGAGATACCTCTCCGTTTACACGGAGTGACAAATCCCAATCTCGATTCGTGCCACCCAACAGACACTTTCGGAGATACCCGTAGTGCACCTTTATAGCCACCCAGTTACGTTGTGACGTTTGGCACACCCAAAGCATTCCTACGGTATCCGGGAGTTGCACAATCTCATGGTCTAAGGAAATGATACTTGACATTATAAAAGCTTTAGCATACGAACTACATGATCTTGTGCTAGGCTTAGGATTGGGTCTTGTCCATCACATCATTCTCCTAATGATGTGATCCCGTTATCAATGACATCCAATGTCCATGGTCAGGAAACCGTAACCATCTATTGATCAACGAGCTAGTCAACTAGAGGCTTACTAGGGACATGGTGTTGTCTATGTATCCACACATGTATCTGAGTTTCCTATCAATACAATTCTAGCATGGATAATAAACGATTATCATGAACAAGGAAATATAATAATAATCAATTTATTATTGCCTCTAGGGCATATTTCCAACAGTCTCCCACTTGCACTAGAGTCAATAATCCAGTTCACATCGCTATGTGATTAACACTCAAGGTCACATCCCCATGTGACTGACACCCAAAGAGTTTACTAGAGTCAATAATCTAGTTCACATTACCATGTGATTAACACTCAATGAGTTCTGGGTTTGATCATGTTATGCTTGTGAGAGATGTTATAGTCAACGGGTCTGAACCTTTCAGATCCGTGTGTGCTTTACAAATCTCTATGTCATCTCCTAGATGCAGTTACCACGCTCTATTTGGAACTATTCCAAATAACTGTTCTACTATACGAATCCAATTTACTACTTAGTATAATCTGGATTAGTGTCAAAGTTTGCATCGGCGTAATCCTTTACGTCGAACTCTTTTCCACCTCCATAATCGAGAAAATTCCTTAGTCCACCAGTTACCAAGGATAACCTTGACCGCTGTCCTGTGATCCATTCCTGGATCACTCTTGTACCCCTTGACTGACTCATGGTAAGGCACACTTCAGATGCGGTACACAGCATAGCATACTGTAGAGCCTATGTCTAAGCATAGGGGACGACCTTCGTCCTTTCTCTCTCTTCTGCCGTGGTCAGGTCTTGAGTCTTACTCAATACTCACACGTGTAATACAACCAAGAACTCCTTCTTTGCTGATCTATTTTGAATTCCTTCAAAATCTTGTCACGGTATGTATTCATTTGAAAGTACTATTAAGCGATTTTGATCCATCCTTATAGATCTTGATGCTCAATGTTCAAGTAGCTTAATCCAGGTTTTCCATTGAAAAACACTTTTCAAACAACCCTATATGCTTTCCAGAAATTCTACATCATTTCCGATAAGCAATATGTCAACAACATATACTCATCAGAAATTCTATAGTGCTCCCACTCACTTCTTTGGAAATACAAGTTTCTCATAAACTTTGTATAAACCTAAAATCTTTGATCAACTCATCAAAGTGTACATTCCAACTCCGAGATGCTTACTCCAGTCCTCAGGAGGATTGCTGGTGCTTTGGATACTTATTAGCATCTTTCAGGATTGACAAAACCTTCTGGCTGTATCACATACAACCTTTCCTCAAGAAAATCGTCGAGGAAACAATGTTTTGACATCCTATCTGCACAATTTCATAAATAATGCAGTAATCACTAACATAATTCCAACAGACTCTTAGCATCGCTACGAGTGAGAAAGTCTCATCGTAGTCAACTCCTTGAACTTGTCGGAAAACATTTTACTGACAAGTCGAGCTTTCTTAATGGTGACATTTACCATCATTGTCCGTCTTCCTTTTAAAATCCATATGTACCTAACAGCCTCACGACCATCAAGTAGTTCTTCCAAAGTCTACACTTTGTTTTCATATATGGATCCTCTCGGATTATATGGCCTCGAGCCATTCATCGGAATCCGGGCCCACCATTGCTTCTCCATAGCTCGTAGGTTCATTGTTGTCTAGCAACATGACTTCCAAGACAGGATTACGTACCACTCTGAAGTAGTACACATCCTTGTCATCCTACGAGGTTTGCGAGTGACTTGATCCGAAGTCTCATGATCACTATCATAAGCTTCCACCTCAATTGGTGTAGGTGCCATAGGAACAATTCCTGTGCCCTGCTACACACTAGTTGAAGTGACGGTTCAATAACCTCATCAAGTCTCCACCATCCTCCCACTCAATTCTTTCGAGAGAAACTTTTCTTCGAGAAAGGACCCGATTTGAGAAACAATCCCTATTGCTTTCGGATCTGAGACAGGAGGTATACCCAACTGTTTTTGGGTGACCTATGAAGATGTAGTTATCCGCTTTGGGTTCGAGCTTATCAGCCTGAAACTTTTTCATATAAGCGTCATGACCTCAAACTTTTAAGAAACAACAGCATAGGTTTCTCTAAACCATAGTTCATACGGTGTCGTCTCAACGGATTTGTGTGGTTCCCTATTTAAAGTGAATGCGGTTGTCTCTAATGCCTAACCCATGAACGATAGTGGTAATTCGATAAGAGACATCATGGTATGCATCATATCCAATTGGGTGCAGTTATGATGTTCGGACACACCATCATACTATGGTGGTCCAGGCGGTACTAGTCGTGAAACAATTTCCACAATGTCTCATTTGTGTACCAAACTCGCAACTCAGATATTCATCTCTATGATCATATCATAGATATTTTATCCTCTTGTCACGATGATATTTAACTTCATTCTGAAATTACTTGAACCATTCAATAATTCAGACTTGTGTTTCATCAAGTAAATATGCTCAGTATCTACTCAAATCATCTGTGAAGTAAGAGCATAACGATATCCACTGCGTGCCTCAGCACTCATTGGACTGCACACATCAAAATGTGTTACTTCCAACAAGTTGCTTTCTTGTTCCATTTTACTGAAACCGAAGCTTTCAGTCATCTTGCCCATGTGGTATGATCTGCATGTCTCAAGCGATTCAAAATCAAGTGAGTCCAAACGGTCCATCTGCATGGAGTTTCTTCATGCGTATATACCAATAGACATGGTTCACATGTCTCAATCCTTTCAAAAATGAGTGAGTCCAAAGATCCATCAACATGGAGCTTCTTCATGCGTTTTATACCAATATGACTTACATGGCAGTGCCACAAGGAGGTGGTACTATCATTACTATCTTATATCTTTTGGCATGAACATGTGTATCACTATGATCGAGATTCAATAAACCATTCATTTTAGGTGCAAGACCATTGAAGGTATTATTCAAATAAATAGAGTAACCATTATTTTCCTTAAATGAATAACCGTATTGCGATAGACATAATCCAATCATGTCTATGCTCAACGCAAACACCAAATAACAATTGTTTAGGTTTAACACCAATCTCGATGGTAGAGGGAGCGCGCGATGCTTGATCATACCAACCTTGGAAGCACTTCCAACACATCTCGTCAGCTCACCTTTATCTAGTCTCCGTTTATTCCGTAGCTTTTATTTCGAGTTACTAACACTTAGCAATCGAACCAGTATCTAATACCCTGATTCTACTAGGAGTACTAGTAAAGTACACATTCACATAATGTATATCCAATATACTTCTATCGACAGCCTTCTCATCTACCAAGTATCTAGGGTAATTCTGCTCTAGTGGCTGTTTCCCTTATTACAGAAGCACTCAGTCTCGGGTTTGGGTTCAACCTTGGGTTTCTTCACTAGAGCAGCAGCTGATTTGCCGTTTCATGAAGTATCCCTTCTTGCCCTTGCCCTTCTTGAAACTAGTGGTTTCACTAACCATCAACAATTGATGCTCCTTCTTGATTTCTACTTTCGCGGTGTCAAACATCGCGAATATTTCAAGGATCATCATATCAATCCCTGATATGTTATAGTTCATCACGAAGCTCTAGTAGCTTGGTGGCAATAACTTTGGAAAAACATCACTATCTTATCTGGAAGATTAACTCCCACTCGATTCAAGTGATTGTTGTACTCAGACAATCTGAGCACAAGCTCAACGATTGAGCTTTTCTCCCTTAGTTTGCAGGCCAAGAAAATCGTCGGAGGTCTTATACCTCTTGACGTGGGCACGAGTCTGAAATCCCAATTTCAGCCCTCGAAACATCTCATATGTTCCACGACATTTCAAAATGTCTTCGGTGCCTTAATTCTAAACCATTTAACATTACCGAACTATCATGTAGTCATCAACACGTGTATGTCGGATGTTCGCAACATCCACAGACCACGTTCGAGGTCCAGCACACCGAGCGGTGCATTAAGGACATAAGCCTTCTACTGTCCGCATAATTGCTACTGTCAACTTTCAACTATATTTTCTCTAGGAACATATCTAAAACAGTAGAACTAAAGCGCGAGCTACGACATAATTTGCAAAATCTTTTTGACTATGTTCAGGATAATTAAGTTCATCTTATGAACTCCCACTCAGATAGACATCCCTCTAGTCATCTAAGTGATTACATGATCCGAGTCAACTAGGCCGTGTCCGATCATCACGTGAGACGGACTAGTCAACGTCGGTGAACATCTTCATGTTGATCGTATCTTCTATACGACTCATGCTCGACCTTTCGGTCTTCTGTGTTCCGAGGCCATGTCTGTACATGCTAGGCTCGTCAAGTTAACCCTAAGTGTTTCGCGTGTGTAAATCTGTCTTACACCCGTTGTATGTGAACGTAAGAATCTATCACACCCGATCATCACGTGGTGCTTCGAAACGACGAACTTTAGCAACGGTGCACAGTTAGGGGAGAACACTTCTTGAAATTTTAATGAGGGATCATCTTATTTACTACCGTCGTTCTAAGCAAATAAGATGTATAAACATGATAAACATCACATGTAATCAAATAGTGACATGATATGGCCAATATGATATTGCTCCTTTTGATCTCCATCTTCGGGGCTCCATGATCATCATCGTCACCGGCATGACACCATGATCTTCATCATCATGATCTCCATCATCGTGTCTTCATGAAGTTGTCACGTAAACTATTACTTCTACTACTATGGCTAACGGTTAGCAATAAAGTAAAGTAATTACATGACGTTTATGTTGACACGCAGGTCATAAATAAATAAATTAAAGACAACTCCTATGGCTCCTGCCGGTTGTCATACTCATCGACATGCAAGTCGTGATTCCTATTACAAGAACATGATCATCTCATACATCACATATATCATACATCACATCCTTTGGCCATATCACATCACAAGGCATACCCTGCAAAAACAAGTTAGACGTCCTCTAATTGTTGTTTGCATGTTTTACGTGGCTGCTATGGGTTTCTAGCAAGAACGTTTCTTACCTACGCAAAACCACAACGTGATATGTCAATTGCTATTTACCCTTCATAAGGACCCTTTTCATCGAATCTGATCTGACTAAAGTGGGAGAGACTGGCACCCGCTATCCACCTTATGCAACTAGTGCATGTCAGTCGGTGGAACCTGTCTCACGTAAGTGTACGTGTAAGGTCGGTCCGGGCCGCTTCATCCCACAATGCCGCCAAATCAAGATTGACTAGTAATGGTAAGAATATTGAACAAAATCAACGCCCACAACTAGTTTGTGTTCTACTCGTGCAAAGAATCTACGCAATAGACCTAGCTCATGATGCCACTGTTGGGGAACGTAGCAGTAATTCAAAAATTTTCCTACGTGTCACCAAGATCTATCTATGGAGAAACCAGCAACGAGGGGAAGGAGAGTGCATCTACATACCCTTGTAGATCACTAAGCGGAAGCGTTCAAGTGAACAGGGTTGATGGAGTCGTACTCGTCGTGATTCAGATCACCGATGATCCTAGTGCCGAACGGACAGCACCTCCGCGTTCAACACACGTACAGCCCGATGACGTCTCCCACGCCTTGATCCAGCAAGGAGAGAGGGAGAGGTTGAGGAAGACTCCATACAGCAGCAGCACAACGGCGTGGTGGTGGTGGAGGAGCGTGGCAATCCTGCAGGGCTTCGCCAAGCACCTGCGGGAGAGGAGAAGAACTTGGGAGAGGGAGGGGCTGCACCAAAGGCAAAAGGTGTGTTTCAAGAGGCCCTCTACCCCCACTATATATAGGGATCCCAAGGGGGGGGGTGCGCCAGCCCTAGGAGATCCAATCTCCTAGGGGCGGCGGCCAGGGGAGGATTCCCTCCCGCCAAGGCACCTAGGAGGTGCCTTACCCCCTTGGGACTCTTCCTTTAGGGTTCCCCCTTCACCCTAGGCGCATGGGCCATAAGGGAAGTGGCGCCCCAGCCCACTTTGGGCTGGATCCCTTCCCACTTCAGCCCATGGGACCCTCCGGGATGGGTGGCCCCACCCGGTGGGCCCCCGGGACCCCTCCGGTGGTCCCGGTATAATACCGATGACCCCGAAACTTGTCCCGATGGCCGAAATAGGACTTCCTATATATAAATCTTTACCTCCGGACCATTCCGGAACTCCTCGTGACGTCCGGGATCTCAGCCGGGACTCCGAACAACATTCGGCAACCACATACAAGCTTCCTTTATAACCCTAGCGTCATCGAACCTTAAGTGTGTAGACCCTACGGGTTCGGGAACCATGCAGACATGACCGAGATGTACTCCGGTCAATAACCAACAGCGGGATCTGGATACCCATGTTGGCTCCCACATGTTCCACGATGATTTCATCGGATGAACCACGATGTCGAGGATTCGATCAATCCCATATACAATTCCCTTTGTCTATCGGTACGATACTTGCCCGAGATTCGATCGTCGGTATCCCGATACCTTGTTCAATCTCGTTACCGGCAAGTCTCTTTTACTCGTTCCGTAACACATCATCCCGTGATCAACCCCTTGGTCACATTGTGCACATTATGATGATGTCCTACCGAGTGGGCCCAGAGATACCTCTCCGTTTACACGGAGTGACAAATCCCAATCTCGATTCGTGCCACCCAACAGACACTTTCAGAGATACCCGTAGTGCACCTTTATAGCCACCCAGTTACGTTGTGACGTTTGGCACACCCAAAGCATTCCTACGGTATCCGGGAGTTGCACAATCTCATGGTCTAAGGAAATGATACTTGACATTATAAAAGCTTTAGCATACAAACTACATGATCTTGTGCTAGGCTTAGGATTGGGTCTTGTCCATCACATCATTCTCCTAATGATGTGATCCCGTTATCAATGACATCCAATGTCCATGGTCAGGAAACCGTAACCATCTATTGATCAACGAGCTAGTCAACTAGAGGCTTACTAGGGACATGGTGTTGTCTATGTATCCACACATGTATCTGAGTTTCCTATCAATACAATTCTAGCATGGATAATAAATGATTATCATGAACAAGGAAATATAATAATAATCAATTTATTATTGCCTCTAGGGCATATTTCCAACATACCTTACCAGTACTCGTAGTAGCTCTTGGGTATTTGATACCGGTGCAGTTGCTCACATTTGTAACTCAAAACAGGAGCTACGGAATAAGCGGAGACTGGCGAAGGACGAGGTGACGATGCGCGTCGGGAATGGTTCCAAGGTCGATGTGATCGCCGTCGGCACGCTGCCTCTACATTTACCTACGGGATTAGTTTTAAACCTCAATAATTGTTATTTAGTGCCAAGTCTGAGCATGAACATTGTGTCTGGATCTCGCTTAATTCGAGATGGCTACTCATTTAAATCCGAGAATAATGGTTGTTCTATTTATATGAGAGATATGTTTTATGGTCATGCTCCGATGGTTAATGGTTTATTCTTAATGAATCTCGTACGTGATGATACACATATTCATAGTGTGAATACCAAAAGAGTTAAAGTTGATAACAATAGTCCCACATATTTGTGGCACTGCCGCCTTGGTCACATAGGTGTCAAATGCATGAAGAAGCTCCATGCAGATGGACTTTTAGAGTCTCTTGATTATGAATCATTTGACACGTGCGAACCATGCCTCATGGGTAAAATGACCAAGACTCCGTTCTCAGGAACAATGGAGCGAGCAACCAACTTATTGGAAATCATACATACCGATGTGTGCGGTCCAATGAGTGTTGAGGCTCACGGTGGCTATCGTTATGTTCTCACCCTCACTGATGACTTGAGTAGATATGGGTATGTCTACTTAATGAAACACAAGTCTGAGACCTTTGAAAAGTTCAAGGAATTTCAGAGTGAGGTTGAAAATCAACGTGAGAGAAAGATCAAGTTTCTACGATCAGATCGTGGAGGAGAATACTTGAGTCACGAATTTGGCACACACTTAAGAAAATGTGGAATAGTTTCACAACTCACGCCGCCTGGAACACCTCAGCGTAATGGTGTGTCCGAATGTCGTAATCGCACTCTATTAGATATGGTGCGATCTATGATGTCTCTTACCAACTTACCACTATCTTTTTGGGGCTATGCTTTAGAGACTGCCGCATTCACTTTAAATAGGGCTCCGTCGAAATCCGTTGAGACGACACCGTATGAATTATGGTTTGGAAAGAAACCTAAGCTGTCGTTTCTAAAAGTTTGGGGATGCGATGCTTATGTCAAGAAACTTCAACCTGAAAAGCTCGAACCCAAGTCGGAAAAATGCGTCTTCATAGGATACCCTAAAGAAACTGTTGGGTATACCTTCTACCTCAGATCCGAAGGCAAGATCTTTGTTGCCAAGAATGGATCCTTTCTAGAGAAAGAGTTTCTCTCGAAAGAAGTAAGTGGGAGGAAAGTAGAACTTGATGAAGTGTTACCTCTTGAACCGGAAAATGGCGAAACTCAAGAAAACGTTTCTGAGGTGCCTGCACCGACTAGAGAGAAAATTAATGATGATGATCAAGATGCTTCTAATCAGGCTCCTACTGAAATTCGAAGGTCCACAAGGACACGTTCCGCACCAGAGTGGTACGGCAACCCTGTCTTGGAAATCATGTTGTTAGACAACGGTGAACCTTCGAACTATGAGGAAGCAATGGCGGGCCCGAATTCCGACAAATGGCTGGAAGCCATGAAATCCGAGATAGGATCCATGTATGAAAACGAAGTATGGACTTTGACTGACTTTCTCGTTGAACGGCGAGCCATAGAAAATAAATGGATCTTTAAGAAGAAGACAGACGCGGATGGTAATGTGACCATCTATAAAGCTCGGCTTGTCGCTAAGGGTTATCGACAAGTTCAAGGGGTTAACTGCGATGAGACTTTCTCACCGGTAGCGAAGCTGAAGTCCGTCCGAATCATGTTAGCAATTGCCGCATTCTATGATTATGAAATATGGCAAATGGATGTCAAAACGGCATTCCTTAATGGTTTCCTTAAGGAAGAATTGTATATGATGCAGCCGGAAGGTTTTGTCGATCCTAAGAACGCTGACAAGGTGTGCAAGCTCCAACGCTCGATTTATGGGCTGGTGCAAGCATCTCGGAGTTGGAACATTCGCTTTGATGAGATGATCAAAGCGTTTGGGTTTACACAGACTTATGGAGAAGCCTGTGTTTACAAGAAAGTGAGTGGGAGAGCTGTAGCATTTCTCATATTATATGTAGACGACATACTTTTGATGGGAAATGATATAGAACTCTTGGACAGCATTAAGGCCTACTTGAATAAAAGTTTTTCAATGAAGGACCTTGGAGAAGCTGCTTATATATTAGGCATCAAGATCTATAGAGATAGATCGAGACGCCTCATAGGTCTTGCACAAAGCACATACCTTGATAAGATATTGAAGAAATTCAATATGGATCAATCTAAGAAAGGGTTCTTACCTGTGTTACAAGGTGTGAAATTGAGCTCAGCTCAATGTCCGACCACGGCAGAAGATATAGAAGAGATGAGCGTCATCCCCTATGCCTCAGCCATAGGTTCTATTATGTATGCCATGCTGTGTACCAGACCTGATGTAAACCTTGCCGTAAGTTTGGTAGGAAGGTACCAAAGTAATCCCGGCAAGGAACACTGGACAGCGGTCAAGAATATCCTGAAGTACCTGAAAAGGACCAAGGAAATGTTTCTCGTTTATGGAGGTGACGAAGAGCTCGTCGTAAAAGGTTACGTCGACGCTAGCTTCAACACAGATCTAGATGACTCTAAGTCACAAACCGGATACGTGTAGAATGGTGGGGCAGTAAGCTGGTGCAGTTGCAAGCAAAGCGTCGTGGCGGGATCTACATGTGAAGCAGAGTACATGGCAGCCTCGGAGGCAGCACATGAAGCAATTTGGGTGAAGGAGTTCATCACCGACCTCGGAGTCATACCCAATGCGTCGTGGCCAATCAAGCTCTTCTGTGACAACACTGGAGCTATTGCACTTGCAAAGGAGCCCAGGTTTCACAAGAAGACTAGGCACATCAAGCGTCGCTTCAACTCCATTCGTGAAAATGTTCAAGATGGAGACATAGAAATTTGTAAAGTGCACACGGATCTGAATGTCGCAGATCCGTTGACTAAACCTCTCCCTAAGGCAAAACATGATCAGCACCAGA